>CM056503.1:14693209-14915374 GCA_029783415.1 Anisodus acutangulus | reverse complement strand
CCAGACTTGTGCTTGTGTATGTACATGGTCTATAATTTTTCAGAAATTTACATGGTGCAAGTAGAAAGCAGTAGGTTCGGTTAAGCCCATTGTGCCGAACTAAGTCAGTCATTTATCCCTACTCCCGTCACCATTCACTCCACCACATCGCCGGCGACCAGGTAACGCCTCGACCCTCTCTCTCCTTGCCTCTCCCTCTTTCCTGCTCTCCTTCTCTCTCCACCCTTTCTTCTTTATTTTCCCTGCTCTCTGTTCTATTTTTACTTCCGGCGACGGTGTTCTCCGGCGAGCCCTACTCTATCTCGCTGGAACCCTAGAATCTACGCGGAAGACGAGAACGTGCGGATCTACCCAAATGTCATCCCGTGCTGTGACTACTCTATCACGCCGGTCGGGGTCAACAACACCAACTACACCCATTTTTCAGCGTCATCTTCCGGAGGCCGACCAGGTTCTATTGTTCACCCTTTTCTTGTTTATTTCTTGTATCTTGTTTTGTGGGTTGTATCCTTCTTGTATCTTGTTTTGTGGGTTGTATCCTTCTTGTTTCATCTTTATCTCGTGTTATAGTTAGCAATTTTGGGTATTCTGCTCTGTTGTGTATTTCTTGCTCTGTTGTGCTTTACTCGCTGGTTTGCTAATAGTAGTTTGTTCCATTGCACTTTTGCATATCTTGTTTACTGCCAGTAACTTGCCATATTTGTCTATTCTAATTTTGTTGATTGTTTACATTACTTGATTATTATTATCATTAGTAGTTGTCTGCACTCAATATTTGTTCTTATCCGTGTTGTTCAATTTTGCGTGTTGCGTTTTATTGAATCTGGACTTTACAGTCTTGCCTGTATTCTTGTTGCCCTTTGTTTTATCATTCGGATATGTAATAGCTTGACTTACCTCTAGATTCTTGCTAACTTGTGCTCTAGTATTGCTTCATGTGTGTGTTAGCGTTAACCTTGGACTAGTATTTTGTGTGGTTTTGCTCTAGTGGCTTTGATGAATGATGGTAGACTAGGGTCATGTTCTCGGTCAGGGACGGGGGCAAGGGATATGGGGGTAAGGGAGATGCTAGGCTGAGAATAGGGTCTTGGAATATTGAGACTTTAACGGGGAAGGTCATAGAGCTAGTTAAGATTCTTAAGAAGAGGAAGATTAGTATAGCATGTGTCCATGAGACCAAATGGGTAGGACCTAAAGCTAAAGATGTAGACGGGTATAAGTTATGGTTTTCCGGTAGGTCGAAGTATAGGAATGAGGTAGGCATTTTGGTAGACAGCGAACTAAGGGATCAGGTGGTAGAGGTGAGGAGGGTTAATGACAGGATGATGTCGATTAAGGTAGTAGTTGGAGGGTTCACTATGAACATTATTAGTACTTATGCGCCACAAACGAGCTTGGACGAGGAGAAGAAGAGACGCTTTTGGGAAGATTTAGACGAAATGGTGGGAGGTATACCACCCACTGAGAAGTTATTTGTAGGAGGAAATTTCAATGGACATATCAGGTCACTTCTAGGGGGTTATGACGACGTGCATGGAGGATTTGGACTCGGAGTCAGGAATGGGGGAGACGTCTCACTTTTGGAGTTCGCTAGAGCTTGTGGGATGGTGATAGCCAATTCTAGATTCCTGAAGAAAGGAGGAACACTTGGTGACTTTTCGTAGTTCAGTGGCTAAGACTCAGATATACTTTTTGCTCATTAGGAAGGTTGACAAAGGTCGTTGTAAAGACTGTAAGGTTATTCCAAAAGAGGATCTTACAACCTGACATAAGCTTTTGGTGATGGATTTGGAGATCAAGTTGGAGAAGAAGAGGGGGGTTGTGGATGACATGTTAAGAATCAAATGGCGGAGTTTGATCATGGCTAGTGCAAAGGAGATGGGGGAGAGGTTGATGGCCAAGGGGGCTTGGGGGAGTAGAGGGGATGTGATCGGTATGTGGGACAGGATGACCAATTGCATTCGTGAGGTAGCCAGAGAAGTGCTAGGAGTCTCGCGGTATTATCGTGGTAGACATCGAGGGGATTGGTGTTGGAATGGTGAAGTTCAAGAGAAAGTGGAAGCAAATAAAGCGACGTATGTGAAATTAGTAGAAAGCAGAGATGATGTGGAGAAGTGGACGAATAGGAAACTGTATAAGATGGCGAGGAAGGAGGCAAAGCTAGCGGTTACGATGGCGAAAACGGCAGCTTTTGAACGTTTGTATGTGGAATTAGAGGAGAAAGGGAGAGGAGGGCCCGTGACTTGGATCAAGTGAGGTGCATCATGGACGAGGACGACAAAGTACTGGTGGAGGAAGCGCTTATTAGGCGGAGGTGGCAGTCTTACTTCCACAAACTCTTGAACGAAAAAGGAGATGGAGACATTGTGCTGGGAGATCTGGAGCATTCTGGTAGGCACGGGGAGTTTGGGTATTGTAGAAGCATTAAGGTTGAGGAGGTTACGGGTGTTATTCGCAGGATGCGCAGGGGACGAGCGACAGGGCCTGATGAGATCCTAGTTGAATTTTGGAAGAGCGCAGGCAGGGCTGGGTTGGTGTGGCTGACTGAGTTGTTTAACGTCATTTTTAAGATGACAAGAATGCCCGAAGAATGGAGGTGGAGTACAATGATTCCCTTGTACAAAAACAAAGGTGATATCCAGAGTTGCAACAACTATAGGGGTATCAAACTGCTGAGCCACTTTATGAAAGTTTGGGAAAGAGTCGTGGAGACGAGGGTGAGGAGAGGTGTGTCTATTTTCGAGAACCAGTTTGGATTCATGCCGGGACGTTCGTCTACCGAAGCCATTCATCTTATTAGGAGGTTGGTGGAGCAGTATAGTGAGGGGTAGAAAGACTTACATATGGTTTTCATCGATTTCGAAAAGGCATACGACAAAGTCCCTAAAGAGGTTCTATGGAGATGTTTGGAGGTTAGAGGCGTACCTGTGGCGTATACTAGGGCGATCAAGGATATGTATGATGGAGTCAAGACTAGAGTACGGACAGTAGGAGGAGACTCAGAGCACTTCCTAGTGATGATGGGGCTGCACCAGGGATTAACTCTTAGCCCATTTCTATTTGCCTTGGTGATAGACGGACTGACGCGATAAATCCTAGGAGAGGTACCATGGTGTATGTTATTCACAGACGACATAGTCCTGATTGACGAGACTCGCAGCGGAGTGAACGTCAAACTGGAGGTTTGGAGACAGACTCTAGAGTCTAAAGGGTTCAGGTTGAGTAGGACCAAGACGGAATATTTGGAGTGCAAGTTTAGCAACAGAGGAGACCTTGAGACAGACGCGGATGTAAGGCTTGATACTCAGGTCATTCCAAAGAAAGGAAGCTTCAAGTACCTAGGGTCTATTATCCAAAGGAATGGAGAGATTGATGACGATGTCACACATCGTAATGGGGCAGGGTGGATGAAATGGAGGCTCACATCTGGAGTCTTGTGCGACAAAAAGGTGCCACAAAAACTTAAAGACAAATTCTATAGGGTGGTGGTTAGATCGACTATGTTGTATGGGGCAGAGTGTTGGCCAGTCAAGACTTCGCACATACAAAAGATGAAAGTGACGGAGATGAGGATGCTGAGATGGATGTGTGGGCATACAAGGAGAGATAGGATTAGAAATGATGATATCCGGGAGAAAGTGAGAGTGGCATCGGTGGATGATAAGATGCGGGAAGCGAGTTTGAGATGTTCGGGCATGTGCAAAGGAGAGACACAGATGCTCCAGTGCGGAGGTGTGAGAGGTTGGCTATGGACGGGTTCAGGAGGGGTAGAGGTAGGCCGAAGAAGTATTGGGGAGAGGTGATTAGACGGGTTATGACGCAGGTGCAACTTACTGAGGACATGACCTTAGATAGGGGGTTGTGGAGGACATGGATTATGGTAGAAGTGTAGTAGGTACTCGAGCGTTGCCCTACTTATGCTTACAAATTGATAGTTGTAGTGTTATTACTGTAGGTCCGATTAACCTATCACACTTATAGACACATTATTGCTTTATAATTCACTGTAGTTTGATTTCTGCTGCTATGTGTTCTTTAATGTATTTTGTTTAGCTTATTTAGTTGTGTTAGCTACTGCTCCCTTTTGTTCGAATGCACTTTGTACTGCTTTAATTCCTTATCTGAGTCCGACCGTTTCTCTTGATTTTACTCTTTACTCTTGCTTTATTTTTATTACCTTGCTTGTGATTATGATTTGTTTTGAGCCGAGGGTCTTCCGGAAACAGCCGCTCTACCTATCAAGGTGGAGGTAAGGTGTGTGTACACTTTACCCTCCCCAAACCCCACGGTGTGGGATTTCACTGGGTATGTTGTTGTTGATAAAATTTGAACTTTCTAAAGTGATGTTTGACCTCAATTCTTCTAAGCCACAAGAAAACAATAGTAGTGTTTGTTAAAATAGGATGGAGAAACTTAAATAATTAAATGCAAAAGGCTAAGATGATTAATAAGTAATAATTCAATTTTCTAATTCAAAATTGGAATGGAATTACTCATGAGAGTAAAGTCGGGAGACAGAAAGTATTATTATAATGCTTTGTCCAATTCTTCTCATGTTTAGAATGGTCTGCGTAAATGAGTGTCTTTTGTTTACTGTAGTTTGGTTACAGAAATTGGAAGAATGTGTTACAATTTTGAATTTAATTTGCTAAGTGAGAGAATTTCATTTTGATACGTAACGGACAATTTTATTCACAAAAACTGCAGCACCAAGGAGGTATTGTGTATACGAAAGAATTTTCTATTCTTAGGTTCCATATGTATGTATGGTATAAGTTCAAGAAATCCAGATATATCTGTCAATCACAAAGCAAGACTTGCAAAATTTTAAGCTTTGAATGCATCTAAAGTTATCAATAGACAAATTTTGTGTTTTCCCTTCAAAACACATATCATTTCCTTCTATCCGTATTACAGTACCAGTTTCAAAACAAAAAATTCCTTCTATCCATATTATCCAAAATATACAAAGCGGAATAGACGAATAGTCTACTAGAGTTGTTTGTGTATTCCTTGATCTCTGCCCTGCTAATTAGGCACATCTTGCTTCAGGTTCCCATGATTTGCCTAATGCATACCATCCATACTCAAAAGCGCCCGCCATGTCAGCCAAATGTATTTACAGTGTAGTCAAACTGATTCTGCATGTTCCTTTAAGAAAAAGAAAGGTGCATGCTACGTATAAAACTCTTATTTTGCAAGTTTTCCTTTGTCAAGCATCCCTCTTGTAGGGCTATCCATCCAATGCATGCCACTGTAGTTGGGAATTTTATTCTCAAGATCATCTTCCGTTGCCAATCTACAGTCTCTCCTTGCCCCTTCTCTCAATAAGTAGGGACAGCCTGACTTCACATAGTGTTTTCCATCATCTTTCACTGTCCATAAAAGAGAAGCTATTTGAGCTTCATCCAGGTTTACTTGTAGTATTCCCAATAATGAGTTTACTCCAGGTTTTCGTGTGGGATATACGTGCTACACAGTTATTGATGGCTACTCCGTTGACTCTACTGTGATGCATGTATTGGGTGTTCTCGAATTATTGACGTTGCCATTAATGTCTATTTGGTTGAGCTTGTCTCTTGACTTTTGTCCATGGGTGGATGCACAAGGTGCAGCCGAACCTAGTAGCTTTGACCTAAACCCTGTATTTGTCTTAAATGTACAAATTATTATTTAATACCCATAAGTAACTCAAAAAGGGCTAGAATCCCAAACTCATAAGGTTGAAATCCTGGATCCGCCTTTGCAGTAGTCCACGCCATCATTAATTTCTTGTGGTTGTCTTTTAACAGTTAACATATACAATGAAAACAATTCCGTAGGCCATAAAATCCATTCTTATTTGTGCTTAACTAAATGAATATTTCTGTTAGCCACAAATTATAAAGTTATGCCTGCACAAGGTTTAACTGAAAATTAGAAGCTTTATTGTGTAAGAGCCAAACATTGAAAAAAGAATCAAAGAATCATGAATTTTCTTTCCCTCTTCTTTATTAACTTGTGTTTACTGTGATTCATCTCTATAAATTTAATTTGTAGGTTATGTTCATCTGCAACCATTGTCCATTTGTCATACATTTGAAGAAGGATATTGTTAAACTCTCAAATTTCTACATGAAGGTAGGTAGAAAACTGGTTTCATTACCCTTGTTTTCTAATTTCACGTATTACATGCTTTCTGTCAGCTCAGTTGTTGAAAAGAACAGAATAACATCAAGAAGTTCATCTTTTCTGCAGAAAGGGCTAGCGGTGGTAGCAATATCTTCAAACTCTGTAGTTACACATCCAAAGGTTCAGATACTTTATAACTTATGATCATCTCTTGATTTTGTGAGACCATTGTGCGATTTTGTTGTGAGTTTCTCCATCTTTCACAGGATGGACCTGAATTCATGGCTGAAGATGCTAAGCTCTTCAAATATCCTTTCCCTTATCTTTATGATGAGGTGTGCTTCTATAACGAGTTCTTGATGATAGTTTCAATTAATTGCTTGTGTTGTATTACTCTCCAATTTGCTCTTGCACTCTGTTGTCGCCTGTGGTACCTTTTCTGATGCCATTTTCCATTTGTGATGCTGTTCTCTCTTAGCTTTTTCTTTGTATAAATCACATTCACTTTTCTTCCCATTTCCTTTTTCATTTTCTATGAAAATATTTTGCTTGCTCGATATCAGTGTCTGGCTAGACTCAAATGGTCACGGTCTGCTATTACCACTTATTTCTCCACTATATCTTTCTACGAGACTGGTCCAGTTCCGTTGAGAATATTGACAAATCTAGCTAATTTTCTTACTGTTTTTACTCCCACTGCCCTAAATTGCTTGCTGAGAATTTGCATGTTCGAAAGCTTACTATTTCATATGTTGATGAGGAGCCCTGGTGAGACTTAGGGCAGATGCCTAAAATATATAACTCTTTAACAGAAACTTATATTGTTCTTTAGAGGATTGAGTAATAAAAAAAGTATGACTGAAGTTGCTGGTGAGATATATCTCACCTTGAGCCTCTTACTCTACTTCCGTTTTAACTACACATTCCAGAAGTTTAGTTAGGTTAACCATGACAAGAACAGGAGGTCAATGTGATTGCTGTGATTGCTTGTCACCTTGTTGGGGGCCTGCTAAATTTCAGTTCTTGGGTTAAGAAAAAGCTTTTAATGGTGGTATAAAATTTAATTCTGGCACTGTTATCAATCTCAAAAAAAAATTAAAAAAATCTGGCAATGCATATGTTAAACAAAGAAATCAACTTTTAATATTCTAATAAATGAAAATGGTAGGCTCTCAAGAAAAACTAACATATGCCCTTACAGAAGTCCAGTTTAATTCAGCTCTAGACTTGCGGTTGTCGTTTGAGGATTGCCAGAAAGAAAAGCATCTAAATCAACTGTTTAAGCCTCAGAAGCAAGGGATACTGTCTTCTGCTGGACAGATTGCAAGGAACTTTAGGAGTATTTGTACGAGCTTAACATCAGATTATTCAACGCTCAGGATATGTTTATGAAAGTGAAACATATAGTTTCTGGTACTTCAATGAAAAATGATTATATTGTGTATTGTGTAACTAGTTAATTTTAACGTTCGAAGCACTCATACTTGAGACTCTAGTATGTACTAAATATCCTTTTTCAAATAACCATGATACATATAATTAGTTGGACTTAAATCTAGTCAAGAGATCGTATTTGTAGGGAAAAATAATGTGAAGTATAATGACTAATAAGTCATTAAATAAAGTAAGAAAGTAATCATACCCAAAGGTGTATCTAGGATTTGAATTTGATGGTTTTAACCTTTAGGTTCTTAACATTGAACCCTTACACTTTTAAAACTATCAAAATTTAATATTTGCTGAAATTTTGGTTATTTTCTTATATTTATACAACAACATACCCAGTAAAATCTAGGAGTGGCCAGTGGGCCGGGCTCGGGTCTGGAGGGGTCGGGGTCGGGTCTAGCGGGGTCTGGCGGGACTTGCTCCAGTCCCGTCCCGATCCCGATCCCGTCTGTATCGGGTCGGGGTGGGGTCCGGCGGGTTTTCATTTTTTAAAAATAACATATGTATAAAAAAAACTCAATAAACAAGATAAGATAGTGTAATAAAAACATCCCAAGGCTGTTTTTGTCTCTTATATTAAATTATTAATAGACATGATTTTTTTTTTGTAATACAAATACAATTGTCTAAAATCTAAATTGCAACTTTGTGGTGTTGTCCAAAAGTTGCAAATTACATAATAAAATTTCAATTAAAAAAATTACATTCTCAAAAAAACCTGTTCTAATTACTTGATGATTTCCTGTGGTTCGTCGGTTGGAATTGGTATTTGTTGGTCAAATTGATCCACGTCGCTTCCACTACTTTCGGTTAAGATTTCGTTGTAGTTTTCATCTTCTTCTTCGTTGATCTTCGGTTGACCGCACCTTCTCCGCTCCGCTCGTATCCAATCTCTGAATAATACTGCAATTTCCAAGCTGTCTCCGGCTAATGAGTGTCTGTGGTCTCCTATTTGATATCTGTCTGCAGAAAAAGCGCTTTCGGCAGATTGATGGCGACGCTTGAATGTTCAAAACATCTCGAGCCATCAATGAAAGTGTCGGAAAGGTCTTCTCATTCCTCCAAGATTTGACAAGTCTTCATGTCCATCTTCATTGATAACTTCTTGATACTGATGCAGAACCACGCAAAATAAAAATATCTAACTTCGCTAATTTGGTTAGTAGTAGAAGTGCGGCCGCACATTCTATTTACGAGGCTTTCAATACTAGCGCGAAACAACATGTCTTTTGTGAGGTGGTGTTGAAGATGAAGAAGATGGTATGGAAGCCGGCAAGTTACTAGCATTTTCTTGTTGATAAAATCTATATATATTTTTGCATTGGTGTTCTACGCTAGACAACACTTCTTCTTTAGTTTGTTCAATAGGTGGTGGGTGATTTAGATTTTTGGGACTTGGAGGTGGTAGTACTTTTATACAATCGTAAATAGTTTCAATTAGTGATTTAGTACCGTCTATTTTAATAGTAGGATTTAATACAGAATCAATAATATAAATAGAGGGAATAGAAATAAAATATTTTTTTATTTTGACAAACATTTTTTTAATAGCTGCCTTATAAGCTTGTTTTTTCATATATTCACTAAGTAATAAAAATATTAGAGTTATATAAAACAACATAGTTGAAATAGTAGGATAATATATACTGGAAAATTCTTTTGTTGCTTGAAAAAATTTCTCTAAAAATACAATAAGTTCGAAAATTTTTACCCAATCACTATCTAAAATCGTATCAGCTGGATTTTTATTATGAGAGTTAAAAAATAAAGTTATAGGTATTCTATAGTCATAAGCAACAAGTAGTTGCTCGTATAAAGAATTTCACCTAGTGGATACTTCTTGTGGAATTTTTCTATAAGGTAGTCCACAATCGTGACAAGTTTTTTTTATATTCTTTTCTACGTTGTACTTTATTACTTTTAAAAATAAAGTTTATAGCAAATTGTATTTTACTAAGAATGTCTTCAAAAAGTGATAGACCATCCTTTACAATTAAGTTATATATATGGCACGCGCATTTTATATGAAAATGATTTGGAAAAGATGGAGTTAAACTATTTTTTAAAATTGTAATTGCGTAATTGTTAGAAGAAGCGTTATCTAATGCAATAGTCATAATTTTATCGGTTATTCCGTAATAATGACACACTTGATAAATATTATCTGCAATAAAAGTACCAGTGTGCCTATCATCTATATATCTATACGCTAAGATACGTTTTTGCGTAGACCATTTATAATCTATCCAATGACAAGTTACCGTTAAATAATCATGGTCGTTAGTACTACGACCTATATCAGACGTGATAGATACTTTGCCATTAAAATGATATAATGAATAACGTAAATATTGTTGATATTCATGTGCGAATTTAATTACATCTCTCTTAACAGTTGATCTAGAAAAACCGTTAAAAGCAGGATTATATATATCTCTAATGTAATGAATAAAATCGGGAGATGAAGGAAATGAAAAAGGCAAACCCTCCACAACAACTAATTTTGATATTGCTTCCCTATCTCTATGTTTATTGTATTTAGGGCCTACAATTCCCCCCGTCGTGGGGTTAATTTGACCCTGTACTTGGTCCGGGACAATATGTGAACTTTGTTCCGATGGAGCGGACGTTTGCGCACTCGGTTTTGAAGCCTGATATTGGGTATACCTAGCTGTATGAGCACTTACTACGTGTCTAATTAAACCCCCCGTCCCATCGTGACCTTTTCCAGTTTTAAATTTTAAAACATTTTTATAAATTTTACATCTAGCTACTTGATTCTCTACGTCCCTATCAAAAAATATCCATGCATCTGATTTTAATGGTCGTTTTGCTGGACCTCATCTCATACTAGGGGGAATAGGAGGCATTTCAGTTGAAGGTGCACTAGTGGGTGTGTTGTCATCAACATTAGTGGGTGTATCATCTAGATCATCGTCTAAATTAAAGTCTTCTTGAGTTTCAGAAAATAGTTCCTCGTCTAAATCTAATGGTATTGTAGGAAAATGTTGAGTATCAACAAAATCATCCTGTGTAGGAATAGGATGACTAGAAGAAGTACCCTTGCCCTGGTTGCCCCTACTAGAAGAAGTCTTACCCTTGCCCTGGTTGCCCCTACTAGAAGAAGTCTTACCCTTACCCTTAAACATACATCTAATTCCTTCCATTTTAATTATATGCTAACAAATAATTAAAGTAAATGAAATTAAGTGCGCTAAATAAAATAAACAGACAATAATAATTTAATGAAGGAACGAATGTACCAAACGCCGACGTGTAATCGAGAGGTTGAAAATTGAAACTTTGCTCGATGGAAGATCCTCAAGCTAGTTGCCAACTTCACTCCCAATTCCCAATTCCCAAATGAATAAATAAAATTGAATATTTAGCAAACAATGTAGACTTGTAGAGAGATATATTGAGAGATTAGAGAGATTGTAAGAAGATTTGTGGGAAAGATGAAGAGAAAATGAGTTATTTATAGTTGAAAAATTGTGTTAAAGTGTAAATATAATAACTTATGGGTTAAAAATAAATATTAAGGGGTAGGGGGTTGGGGGAGGGGGGGGAGGCCTAAAATGGCCGTTGGCCAACGGCCAAAATCTAAAATGGCCGTTGGTGCAACGGCCATATTTGCAAAGGGAGGACAAAGGGAGGGGCCGGGGCGGGCTCAGTGCATCGGGGACGAGACATTGTCCGATCCAGTTCGAGTCCCGCTCAGTTTTTTGAGAGGGGTGGGTGCGGGTTTGGCGGGGTTGGGCCGTCCCGGCCCACTAGCCACCCTTAGTAAAATCCCACAACGTGAGATCTGGGGATGGTAGAGTGTACACAGACCTTACCTCTATCCTCGGCTCAAGACAAAGCATAATCACAATCAAAGCAAGCATTGCAAAGCAAGAGAAACGGCCAGACACAAGAAATTAAAGCTGTCTGAACATGCTGATAACAAAAACGAATACACCATGGTAGCGCATTCTGACAAAAGGAAGCAGTAGCTAACGCATATAAATAATATAAACAAAGTACACTAGGGAACACATAACAACAAAAATCAAACTACAGGGACTATAAAGCAATACTGCGTCTATACGTGATGCGCTAATAGGGCCTACAGTAAAAACACTACAACTATCATTTTGGGGGCGTAAGTAGTACTACGCTCGATTACCTACTACCATTCAACCCTAATCCGTGTCATCCACAACCTCATATCTAAGGTCCTGTCCTCAGTAAGTTGCACCTGTGCCATATCCCGTCTAATCACCTTTCCCCAATACTTCTTCGGCCTACCTCTACTCCTTCTAAACCCGTCTATAGCCAACCTCTCACATGTGTCTCTCCTTGGCACATGCCCGAACCATCTCAACTTCACTTCCCGCATTTTATCCTCCACCGAGGCCACTCCCACTCTGTCCCGTATATCATCATTTCTAATCATATCTCTCTTTGTATGCCCACACATCCATCTCAACATCCTCATCTCCGCAACTTTCATCTTTTGGATGTGCGAAGTCTTGACTGACCAACACTCCGCCCTATACAACATAGTCGGACTGACGACCGCCCTATAAAACTTGCCTTTTAAGTTTTGGTGGAACTTATTTGTCGCACAAGACTCCAGATGCGAGCCTCCATTTCAACCACCCTGCCCCAATACGATGTGTGACATCGTCATCAATCTCTCTATTCCTTTGAATAATAGACCCGAAGTACTTGAAACTTCCTTTATTTGGGATGACCTGAGTCCCAAGCTTCGCCTCCACGCCTGTCTCAGTGTCGCTCCCGTTGCTGAACTTGCTCTTCAAATATTCTGTCTTAGTCCTACTCAACCTGAATCCTTTAGACTCTAGAGTCTGTCTCCAAATCTCCAGCTTGGCGTTCACTCCGCTACGAGTCTAATCAATCAGGACTATGTTGTCTGCGAATAACATACACCATGACACCTCTCTTTGGATTTGTCGCGTCAGTCCGTCCATCACCAAGATAAATAGGAATGGGCTAAGAGTTGATCCCTGGTGCAACCCCATAATCACTGGAAAGTGCTCCGAGTCTCTCCTACTGTCCGTACCCTAGTATTGGCTCCATCGTACATATCCTTGATCGCCTAGTGTATGCCACATGTACATCTCTCACCTCCAAACATCTCCATAAAACCTCCCTAGGGATTTTGTCGTATGCCTTCTCAAGGTCGATGAAAACCATATGTAAGTCTCTCTTCTTCTCCCTATACTGCTCCACCAACATCCTATTAAGATGAATGACTTCAGTAGTCGAACGCCCCGGCATGAATCCAAACTGGTTCTCGAAAATATACACGCCTCTCCTTACCCTCGTCTCCATGACCCTTTTTTAAACTTTCATAGTGTGACTTAGCAGCTTGATACCCCTATAGTTATTGCAACTATGGGTATCACCTTTGTTCTTGTACAACAAGATCATTGTACTCCACCTCCATTCTTCGGGCATTCTTGCTGTCTTAAAAATGACGTTAAATAATTCAGTCAGCCACTCCAAACCTGTCCTGTCTACGCTCTTCCAAAATTCAACTGGGATCTCGTCAGGCCCGGTCGCTCTTCCTATGCGCATCACCCTTAACCTCCTCAACCTTAATCCTTCTACAATACCCAAAATCCCAATATCTACCCGATTGCGCCAGATCCCGATACCTTAATATATATATATATATATATATATATGTGAGCTCAATGTGAAAATGTTGGATTCAGTTGAACCAAGTGATTGTATGCTACATGTGCCTCCGACTCTTCCTCTTTGGACAACTTTTCCTCTCTTGAGGCTTTAATTATGTAAACTATGATGTGGAAGTACAATTGTGGAGTTGTTACGGTTGGCGAGAAATCTTCCAAACTGCATCATATTTTATACTCGTGAACTGTTGTACAAAGAGGAGGTGTGCAATACACTACATGACATGTATGCAGTAATTATATTGTCTGTTTCTTATTTGAAATATTGTAGAATCTGTTTTGTGTTGAACTTGTTTGAACTTCTTCAGCTTGATGTTTTTCTTGTAGTCACAAGAAGTTGCAAGAGATTTTGGGGCTGTTTGTACACCAGAATTTTTCCTCTTCAAAAAGGTAATGATTACCCGAGTTACATCTGAAAGCTTCAAGGTCAGCAATATACACTTGCACCCTGCTTTGAAATTTGCGTGATTGTCTGCCCTTGCTCCTTTCCCTAAATATATGCATTAGCCACCTTATGGATGTATTTGCCCCCTTGTTTGAAATCCGCTCAACCACAATCCGTGGCTTTCTATCCCAGTTCTTACCGAGTGTTTTAGTGTTTCCTCTTATTTCTTTCATCCCAAGTTAATAATATTAAAATATTCTCAAAAGAGTTGTTCAATCATGCCTTTTACTTTATTTTGGAATTATTTACAGATTTGAAGAATTTCATTTTGTGTCAGGATGGCAGAAGGCCCTTTGAGCTAGTGTATCATGGACAATTTGATGATTCAAGGCCAAGTACGAATGTGCCTATCACAGGAAGGTTAGTTAAATTGTCTTTTCAATTTTCCTCAAGAATCTATTGCATTGTGAATTCCTAATATAGTTACTATGCCACATCCTATAGGGACTTAAGCCTAGCGATAGATTGTGTACTTAGTGGCCAGCCAGTTTCATCAACTCAGAAACCCAGGTATTCTTATTTCCATTTGTATTCCCCTTTGTTGTCTATTTCTTTTTCTGGTTTGAAAAGTATTTCTGGTTTTCTTCCCTCGAAAAAGCTCAATGGAAATGGGTGGGTAGGGATTCATGTTCTTAGGATATGATTACTAATTTTTTTTTACTTTCTACTAGCATTGGTTGCAGTATAAAATGGAATCCAGGGGGAAAGCAGTAAACACCATCTCAGCTGTCTATGAGGTTTTTTCCAGTAACATATTTAGGTGCATCAGATTATCCTTGTAGTGGCTGATGAGCGTTGGGAGTACTCGCACATTTGTGTTATTTTTGCTATGCCTCTTCTAGCATTGTGAGTTGAGCTTTGAGCTCGAAGCTTTAATTAGGAGAACTGATTCTTTGATATGCCAATTATCACGCTTCATGTATATATTATTTCCTCTGTACTTCCTAGCAAAGCCCATTTTTCTGCATTGTATATTCTGTCCTTGCATTCGCAAGGGTAGAAATACTTATTTTGTAAGATGTAACTGAATCCTGGCATATGTACCGTAAATTAAAGGAGTCAATAATAAAAAGAATTGTTGCCAAATGGAGTAATATGCTACCACACACTAGTAGCCGATTCGCAAAAATATGAGTCGATTACTAATTTTAGTCCTCTTTGACACTATAATTTGGAGTTCTATTCCTATTGATTTCGAAATCATTGTATTTCATTCATTCACTCTTTTCTACATATTTGTCTCTGCCTAACCCTCTGTGCACTTGTCTGGGGTTTGTCTAAAGCAAGCTCTGCTAGAGTGACTACTTCTGTGTAGCTTTTCTTTTCTTCTTTCTGTTGTGTTTAAGCCAAGTATGTGGTCAACTTTCCTTCAACTTTTAACACGATATGAAGGGACACTTGGTTGTTTGCATTCTGTCATTGAAACTCGACAGAGACCACAAAAGTGTTAACTATTGCTTTGATACTTTATGCTGATTGTCATGTTTAAAGTAGAACGTCAAAGTGTGGTTTCTATCATCCAATTTCCGCTTCATTTGATGCCAGGGTATCAGATATCTAGCACAAAGCCTGTAACTTTTACTACATATTTTATGCTTGATTGTTATGTTTGAAGCAGATCTTCTTGCATAGTGAGTTCTATTTTAAAAGAAAATGGGGCAGCCCTGTTGACAAAGCATCCCGCGTTCATGCAGAGTCACCGGAAGGGCTCTGATGCAAGCATTAATGACTGATACCACGGCTCGAATCCATAACCTATAGGTCACACGGGGTTCCATTTTATTTTATGTGACTAAATACTCGTATCTTACCCACTTATCCAAATGTAGGCAATATGAGCCACCAGATTAAGCTATGTTTTCTTGGGAAAGTTATGGCATATGTAAAGATCACTTCGGTTGGAGGAGTTACTAGTTACTAGTCCATCAAATTCACCTTTTCTTTTTTCTTCTATAGAGTACCCAAACACCAATTATTGTTGAACCTTATTTAACAAAAAATTTACCAGGTTTGCTTATACCTTCTGTGCCTACCGCTGATAGAGGAACGCTTGCCTCAGATCCTTCCCTTTGTGAGCGCTCTTATATTGAACATTGACTTATCTTATTGTCGTTTAATCTGTATAGTGAGTTTACTTTTTACACTACCTTTACATCTAACACACTTGGATTTTAGTAATCAATATCCTTGCATCTGCACTATTTTGTCCTTTCCTCTTTGAGCACATGTCGGTTATGTGACTTGTGTCTATCTTGCCTTGTATGTGCCTGTCTGGTGTTGAAAGCAAATGGTGTACGGTTGATTACTTTTCTAGAGAATGAAAGCCATGTTTTTGGATCAACCACCATCCAATTTTTAGTATGAAAAGATGGATAACATACTAGGGGAGATGTTAGAAACAACAGAGTGAAATTTAGCTTTAATACTTTTTGCTCTTGAGTCATGTTTAAAGGGATTTTCTCAAGTTATGGTTTATATCATCCAAATTTACATTCTATGCTGATGTAGCAGTATCATGCATAAAGCACAAACCTAAACTTTATGCTGATTGTCATGTTTACATATCGTAGAAACTTGTCATTACAATCATCCACAAGCTTCATTTTATGGGGTTGGTACCTTTATTTTGACCAAAGTACTCATGTGGTACTTGTTTTCATTGGATAGAGTTTTCATTGGATAGAGTGGTGTTCTGTTTAAGATGCTTATCAATATACATGAATCGTACCTACCTATTAGTGTATGTATTACGGAGTTGATAAACTAATTCCATGTTGGTTTGTATTATTCAAAGTAACTATAAAGAAAAATGACTCAAAGCTCCTATGTAAGTAGGAAAGTTCCTTTATATTTCTCCTTCACAAATGCATTATTTTTTGCTACTAAATCCAGTTTGGTCCTACTTTTGCTATATTTTGTTACCAAAAGGGAGGAGGAACTCAACACCAAATGCTTGGCAATCTTTGAGAAGGCTTATTTATGAGATACGTTTAATCATTCAGTAGTTGCTAATATCCTGAAGTGTAGACTGTGGAGTAGCTAAACAATGTCATAGTTGATTAGTTCTATAACAACAATGAAGTCGGGGAAAACAATAACAACAATTATGTCTCTAACCAAACCAAAACTCAGATTACAGCTCCCGCAATCTAAGACTTCAACCCAAGTCTTAACTCTAACAGTCACCCTACTGTTATGCTCCCTTCCAATCAACACTGACATGAACAATAAATTATTTTCTCAGCAAAAAACAACATACAAATGCTTCTGAATAAGTAAATGGTTACAACTCGAAAGCCTGTGACAAATGAACTAGAAGTGGACTCAATGCATCAAACCAATAATACAAGGACCAATGTCTTCAGCCTGGTTCATTACACACTCTCAGATGAACAACCTTTGAACTCTCAAGAAAATGAATTTCTTAAAAGTTTTAAACTGCTTGCACGATCTTTTAATGTGTGAATGGTTATTTCTTGCGAGACAATGCACAATATGTACTGATCACATTAGTTAAGCACTTAAGTAAACAATTTAATAGAAATTCTCACCAAGTAAAGTAAAAAAGAAAAACAACAGGCTCCAAGTTTGTGATGAGATACTGTGAGATTTTGAGGATGGAGTGTATAGTAAGGCTGGCCAGTGGGCCGGGACGGCCCGATCCCGCCCTGATCCCGACCCGACCCCGATTAGTATAAAAAAAAATCGGTAGCGGGACTCGAACCGGGACGGGACAATGTCTTGTCCCGACCCGTCCCGAGCCCGCCCCAGGCCCGCCAATCCCGAGCCCGCCCCGAGCCCGCCCGAAAGCCCCCCCTTTGCAAATATAACCGTTGCACCAACGACTATTTTAGATTTTGGTCGTTGGGCAACGGCCGTTTTTGGCCTCCCCCCTCCCCCAATCCCCCCTACCCCTTAATATTTATTTTTAACCCATAAGTTATTATATTTACACTTTAACCCAATTTCCAACTATAAATAACTCATTTTTTCTTCATCTTTCTCACAAATCTTCCTACAATCTCTCTAATCTCTCAATATCTCTCTCTACAAGTCTACATTGTTTACTAAATATTCAATTTTATTTATTCATTTGGGAATTGGGAGTGAAGTTGACAACTAGCTTGAGGATCTTCCATCGAGCAAAGTTTCAATTTTCAACCTCTCGATTACACGTTGACGTTACGTCGACGTTTGGTACATTCGTTCATTCATTAAATTATTATTGTCTGTTTATTTTATTTAGCGCACTTAATTTTACTATCTTTAATTATTTATTATCATAATTAAAATGAAAGTATTAAGAGGTATGTTTAAAGGTAAGGGTGCTTCTTCTAGTAGGGGCAACCAGGGCAAGTGTACTTCTTCTAGTCATCTTATTCCTACACATGATGATTTTGTTGATACTCAACATTTTCCTACAATGCCATTAGATTTAGACGAGGAGCTATTTTCTTGAACTCAAGAAGACTTTAATTTAGACGATGATCTAGATGATACACTCACTAATGTTGATGACAACACACCCACTAGTGCACCTTCAACTGAAATGCCTCATATTCCCCCTAGTATGAGATGAGGTCCAGCAAAACGACCATTAAAATTCGATGTATGGATATTTTTTGATAGGGACGTAGAGAATCAAGTTAGCTAGATGTAAAATTTATAAAAATGTTTTAAAATTTAAAACTGGAAAAGGTCACGGTGGGACGGGGGGTTTAATTAGACACGTAGTAAGTGCTCATCCAGCTAAGTATACCCAATACCAGGCTTCAAAACCGGGTGCGCAAACGTCCGCTATTGTCCCGGACCAAGTACAGGGTCAAATTAACCCCACGACGGGGGGAATTGTAGGCCCTAAATACAATAAACATAGAGATAGGAAAGCAATATCAAAATTAGTTGTTGTGGAGGGTTTGCCTTTTTCATTTCCTTCATCTCCCGGTTTTATTCATTACATTAGAGATATATATAATCCTGCTTTTAACGATTTTCCTAGATCAACTGTTAAGAGAGATGTAATTAAATTCGCACATGAATATCAACAATATTTACGTTATTCATTATATCATTTTAATGGCAAAGTATCTATCACGTCTGATATAGGTCGTAGTACTAACGATCATGATTATTTAACGGTAACTTGTCATTGGATAGATTATAAATGGTCTATGCAAAAACGTATCTTAGCGTATAGATATATAGATGATAGGCACACTGGTACTTTTATTGCAGATAATATTTATCAAGTGTGCCATTATTAATGAATAACCGATAAAATTATGACTATTACATTAGATAACGCTTCTTCTAACAATTACGCTATTACAATTTTTAAAAATAGTTTAACTCCATCTTTTCCATATCATTTTCATATAAAATGCGCGTGCCATATATATAACTTAATTGTAAAGGATGGTCTATCACTTTTTGAAGACATTTTTAACAAAATACAATTTGTTATAAACTTTATTTTTAAAAGTAATAGAGTACAACGAAGAAAAGAATATAAAAAAATTTGTCACGATTGTGGACTACCTTATAGAAAAATTCTAGAAGAAGTATCCATTAGGTGGAATTCTTTATACGAGCAACTACTTGTTGCTTATGACTATGTAAAACCTATAACTTTATTTTTTAACTCTCATAATTAAAATCCAGCTGATATGATTGTAGATAGTGATTGGGTAAAAATTTCCGAACATATTGTATTTTTAGAGAAATTTTTTCAAGTAACAAAAGAATTTTCCGGTATCTATTATCATACTATTTCAACTATGTTTTTTATATAATTCTAATATTTTTATTACTTAGTGAATATATGGAAAAACTAGCTTATATGACAGCTATTAAAAATATTTTATTCCTATTCCCACTATTTATATTATTGGTGATGTATTAAATCCGACTATTAAAATAGACGGTACTAAATCACTTATTGAAACTATTTACGATTGTATAGAAGTACTACCACCTCCAAGTCCAAAAAATCTAAATCACCCACCACCTATTGAACAAACTAAAAAAGAAGTGTTGTCTAGCGTTGAAGACCAATGCAAAAAAATATATAGGTTTTACCAACAAGAAAATGCTAGTAACTTACCGGCTTCCATACCATCTTCTTTATCTTCAACACAACCTCACAAAAGACATGTTGTTTCTGCAGCTAGTATTGAAAGCCTCAGAAATAGAATGTGCGGCCGTACCGCTACTAACCAAATTAGCGAGTTGAATATTTTTGTTTTGCAGGGTTACATGCAGTACCAAGAAGTTATCAATGAAGATGGACATGAAGACTTCTTTGAAATCTTGGAGGGAATGAGAAGACCTTTCCGTCACTTTCAATGATGGCCCGAGATATTTTGAACATTCAAGCGTCATCAACTGCGTCTGAAAGCGCTTTTTCTGCCGGTAGATATCAAATAGGAGACCACAGACACTTATTAGCCGGAGACAGCTTGAAAATTGCAGTATCATTCAGAGATTGGTTATGAGCGGAGCAGAGAAGGTGCGGTCAACCGGAGATCAACGAAGAAGAAGACGAAAACTACAACGAAATCTTATCCGAAGGTGGTGGAAGCGTCATGGATCAATTTGACCAACAAATACCAATTCCAACCGAAGAACCACAGGAAATTATCAAGCAATTAGAACAATTTTTTTTGAGAATGTAATTTTTTTAATTGCAATTTTATTATGTAATTTGCAACTTTTGGATAACATCACAAAGTTGCAATTTAGACAATTGTATTTGCATTACAAAAAAATCATGTCTATTAAATAATATAAGAGGCACAAAAACAACATTGGTATGTTTTTATTACACTATCTTGTCTTGTTTATTGAGTTTTTTATACATATGTTATTAAAAAAAAAAGAAGGAAAACCCGCCGGAACCCGCTCCGATCCCGACCCCGCCCTGACCTCGCCCCGACCCGATTCCGACGGGAACAGGACGGGACTGGAGCAAGTCCCGCCAAACCCGACCCGCCAGACTCCGCCAGACCCGCCCCGCCCCGACCCCGCCAAACCCGAGCCCGGCCCACTGGCCAGCTATAGTGCATAGTGATACTCTATCTTGAGAATTGCTCGTCTTAGTGATTTTTCAATTATTCCTTTTGCATTCCTTCATTCTTTGCACTTCCTCTACATCTAACATACTTGTTTTTTAGTGATCACTAAATATCCTTGTATCTGCCAACCTTTGTCCTTTCCTCTTTGTGCACATGACCGTTGTGTCTATCTTCACACAAGAAGGATTCATATAAACCATGCGAAAAGCAGACATAAGATAAACGTTTCACTAAGATTTTGAACAGTGGTCCAAGCCAATTCGTGATGTTTTTAAATTTGCCAGTGAGATACACACAAAATACATGCAAGATCATCAATCTGTAGATCCAACGTGAGGCTTGCAAGGTTTTGATTCTTTTGTTAAAGGAGGAATAGCCTCTAATGACGGTTGCAACTATAACGGTCCTAAGATAGCGAAATACCTGACATTACTTTTCTAAGGACCGAAAGCCAAATTTTTGGATCAACTATCCTCCAATTTTTACGATGATAAGATGGATAACAAAATAAGGGGGATGATGCTTTAGTGATTATAGACAAAAGAAACCACAAAGTATGAAATATAGCTTTAAAACTTTATGCTGATAGTCATGTTTAAAGTGGGTTTTCTAAAGTTGATGGTTTATGCCATCCAAATTTACATTCTATGTTGATGCATCAAGCACAAACCCAAATGTTGCTTTAGTACTTTATTTTGATTGTCATATTTAAATATCTTTGAAACTTGTGATTACAAACATCCACAAGTTTCGTTTTATGGGGGTTGTACCTTTATCTTGATTAAGTACTCATATGGTACTTGTTTTCATTGGATAGAGTGGTGTTCTGTTTTACATGCTTATCAAATACTTCATCATCTCAATTTATATAATACTCTTTTCTTTTTAGTCGGTCAAAAAAAAATTGAACCCCTTTCTATATTTAGCACTCCATCTGTCCCAATTTATATGACGCACTTTACTTTTTAGTCGGTCTCAAAAAATGACACATTTCCCTTTTTGGCAATAATTTAACTTTAAATTTTACATTTTACGCTTAACGAGATGATCTATAACCACACAAATATCTTTGATTTGTTTTAGACCACAAAATTCAAAATTCTTCTTTTATTTCTTAAACTCCGTGTCCAGTCAAACTACATCATATAAATTGGGACGCAGAGAGTAACAATTTAATTCTAAGATGTCCATTTTACCCTATAAAATGATTTATAGCCACACAAAACTCTGATATAAAATATATTTTATATAAAAAATTTCAAAATTTTTACTTTCTTTCTTAAAATCTGTGTTCAATCAAACCATCACATAAATTGGCCTACAAGATTCTCATCTACCTATTAGTATCCATTTCATTCTATGTGAACTTAATTCATTCCAATGACATCTTTTTAGTCAGATTATTTTCAAGTGTTATTTTCGCTTTCTTGAGTTGAGAGTCTATTGAAACAACATTTCTACCCAACAAAGGTAGGGATAACATATGTATATATCCTACCTTCTTCAGATTCACTTGTGGGATTACACTAGGTATATTGTTGTTGTTGTTATTCAAAAGTGATGGTAGAAAAATGATTCAAAAGAATTGTTTTGATTTTAGCAATGATTAATTGCTAATCAAATGCTTGGAATAAGTAGAATCCTGATTTTAACATAACATTTTTTTTGTTAATACCCAATGTTCTCATAGAGGTTATAGAAAGTTGATACCTAATGTATGCTTTGAAGCTTGACATATTACTGTAACCTACTTGTGGGCCTATAAAAGGTTTGATATCACATGGCTAAAAAAGCAATGTAGCTTTCAAGAACATGGTGAGCTGAATGCTTCTTTATCTTTTATGAAAATGACTTATAAAGAATATGGTAGGGACTGATGGTCCCTTCATTTGCCCATAATTACATGTTTCAGTTTACATAGTGCCAACAAAGATCTTGTCACTACCTTTCCTTTTTATCATCACCCAACAAACTACAAATGGGATCAAGAGATACCAACTTATATGCAGGGCCCCAGTTTAGAAATGTAACTGCACTTGCTGCTATCTTAGTACCTTCCATGGTTGATATCTGGTTCCTAATCTTTCATCATCACATATTTATTCTTCTCAGTTAATCAATCTTCTTTTTATATACTAATGATGATGTTCGAGCTGGCTTATGACCTCGGCTATTCCACAAGTACAAGTTACCTACCACTAGCACTGGTACCGAGTACTCTGTTTATCAAGCCCTAAGGGAACGGGAAACAGGAAGGAATTACCTAGCGTTTTTTGCCTCTGCTGGGATTTGAACACTGATTTCCCATTAGATTCATACATTTCATTGATGGTAGGTCACACACTTGGTGCCTCATTTAATCGATCATCACGCATTAATTAAGATTGGTTTCTTTTCATTTCAATGAGGATTCCCAAGAATTAGTAATTGCAGAGGAAGATTGTTGTTTTACTAAGCTAAATTAACCTTACGATATATGTTAGATAGATCTAAGGATATGCCTAGTTAGAATATTGATACGTTTTATGGCAGTGAAATCTGTCAATAGTAACATAGTCACACTACTCCAATTAAAAAAACGAAATCATAATAATGAAACTCAAATACTCTTCTGGATATGCTGCCCTCTTTTCTTGCGTTTGTTTAATTGATAGTAGCGGGGCTTTGTTCATTTAAACTAGGGAACCAATAAACTAAAACACAAAAAACTTTGTTGTGTATAAGGCTGCAATGGGAATAAATAGAATAAAATGAATACTGATGCACATTATTAATCTATGCATCGTTATTAGTTACTTGAAAGAATCAACTAGTTAGAACTAGACAGAGGCTGAGTTAACTAGTGTTACTGAGGATCAGGTGATCTGATGAGAGGTTGAGATGAACCAGAGAAACTAGGACAATTAACTGCTTCTTTAGGACATCGATTAGGCTTCTCGAAATCTTCATTTTCGTGCCTAATTTCCGTTAGCATCGCTGCTACATCCTTCATTGTTGGTCTTTCATCCGCGCTCGGGTTAACACAAAGTAGTGCCACCCCAAGAACTTGAAGCATCTCCTGAGTTTGTGTACCAGACCTTAAAAGTAATTGCTGATCAAGAACTGTTGTGAATTCCTGACGTTTTACTCTTAGCTCCTGATTGACCCAAGTAACAATGTGGGCCCCTTCTGGTATCCGGGAATCGGTTGGTTCCATCCCTGTTAGGACCTCAAGAAGCACAATGCCATAGCTATACACATCACTCTTCTCAGTTATTCGTAGACTATATCCATATTCTGCAATGTAGGACCAAAAAGCATTTAGAATGCTGTCCAAATTTAGTAAATATACCCAATTTTTACCCACTGTATATCTGTGCACAGCGAATTTCGCAGGGTACAAAACTAATATAGTGAGCTTAAAGTGTTTTTCAAAGATAATATTCAAGAGTACTAGCATAATGTTATCCAAAGTGTAGAGCACTTAGTAAAGTTTAAAATTACAGGCGTTAGCCAAAAGATACAAAACGTATACACTGATTATGTATATAATATGTATACAATATGTACATGTAATGTATATTTGTACTTAACATACATTATGGTGGAAATTTGAGAAGATGTACTCACCAGGAGCTATATAGCCATAGGAACCAGCTATTATGGTGGAAGCTCTTGAAGTATCTGATGATGTGTTTAATAGCTTTGCAAGTCCAAAGTCTGCAAGAAAAGCTTCAAACTGTGGACCAACCAAAATGTTATTGGCTTTGATATCGCGATGGACTATAGGAGGAATACAGTCATGGTGAAGATAAGCTAAACCTTGAGCTGCTCCTAGTATGATATTAAACCTAGCATCCCAATCCAGAAATACCCTCTTCTCATGGATCAATCCTGCTAAGCTCCCGTTACTAATGTAATCAAACAACAACAATCTTGTTTTCCCATTATTACAACATCCCAGAAGCCTCACTATGTTTTTATGCCTGATCGATCCCAGTGTTCTAACTTCTGCAGAAAAAAAATCCCTCTGTGGAACCTCACCGATTTTTTTAGACAATAGTTTCTTCACCGCGATCACCTGTCCTGATGGAGTCTCAACACGATAAACGAAACTCGAGCAACCCTTTCCTACAATGTTAGATTCACTAAGTCTTGGCACTACATCATTTACGGAGAAGCTAAGCTTTCGGAATGGGGTGAATTCCCACTCCAAACCATTTTCTTCGTCGTCTTTCTGGCATATCTCTCCCTGTGCTCGGATAAATATGGCAATTGAAGCTGTCAAAACTAGCATGGCCATGAAAATGCTGAGTACAATAGCAATAGTGATCTTTCTTATGGATTTTAATCCATGGTGATCATGATTACCACCTAAGTGGCATGCCGTTGTGTTAGTGCAGAGCTCTTGATTACCAAGAAAAACACTGCTAGGGAGACCCTGAAAGAATTTGGTGTTAGGAAGAATTCCAGAAAAGTTATTGTATGAAACATTGAGAGAAACAAGGTTATCAAGGTTACTAAGTACTCTAAGACTTCCAGTCAACATGTTATGAGAGATATCCATGTTGGCTAGCTTGGAAAAGTTAGAAAAACTTTCAGGGACCGGTCCGGTCAGGAAATTACGACTTAAATTGAACAGAATATCTAGTCCTTGCAGGTGTCCAATCTCAGCGGGGATTAACCCCGCGAGTCTGTTGCTGCTCAAATCCAACAGCTGCAAATCCTGGCAGAATCCAAGTGATTTAGGAACCGTTCCGTCTATGTTGTTTCCATTCAGTATGAGCTTGTTTAGTGATGTGAGTTTCCCTACATCTTCTGGAATGTTCCCTGATATTCTGTTCATGGAAAGGTCTAATACGTTAAGACCAGCGAGGGACACAAAAGAGGAAGGAATTGTTCCTTGAAGGTTGTTTCCATGAAGATCAACCATTTCTAGCTGTGCACAGTTGCCAATAGCTGGAGGGATTGATCCGGTGAATCGATTTTCTGACAATTCAAGAAAACTTAAACTCGGTAAACGCCCTATTTCCGGAGGAATTTGACCGTCTAACCTGTTTGATCCTAGGCGTAATCTGGATAAGCTGGTGCAATTGCCAATATCAGGTGGAATTCCACCAGTCAGAACGTTCGATATCAGCAGCAGCTTAGTCAAGTTTCTGAGATTGAATAAAGTTTTTGGGATAGACCCTGTGAGGAAATTGTGAGAAATATCCAATGACTGAAGTTTCCAACAATCTGCCAGCTCGTCCGGTATGCTCCCGTGCAGTTGATTCTGCCAAGCGAAAAACAGATTTAGCTCTTTTAATCTCCCAATGGTAGGTGGAATCACACCTGAAAAGTTGTTGTTGTCCAATTCAAGTTGCTTCAAGCTGGAAAAGTTCCCAATATAGTATGGGATTTCACCAGAAATGCTGTTATCTGATAACAAAAGCTCCTCCAATGTGCCTAAATTTTCGAAAGACGGAGGGATTTCTCCGGATAGATAGTTTAAAGAGAAATCAATCACTTTCAAACTTGAACAGTTTCCAAGATTTCCTGGAATTTCCCCTCTCAGGTTGTTCTGCCAAAGCAAAACTTTCTTAAGATTCTTCAAGAGACCAAGTTCACTTGGTATTTCTCCTGAAATTTGATTCTCATAGACAAACAATTCCTCTAAAGCAGTGCAGTTTCCGATTTCTGTAGGGATCTCACCGGTCAAATTAGCCGTGTAAACTGCAAGAGTCTGCAGCTTCTTGAGTTCACCTATACCATGCGGAATCTGACCCGAAACACCGGTATCTGCAAGGCCCAAAATGACTAATTCTTTGCAGTTTGATATATGCACTGGGATTTCTCCTCGAATTCCCACGTTCCCACCAGCACGAAAGATTTCAAGACTCATTAACTTTCCGATTTCGTCAGGTATTTTTCCAGAAAGCTGGTTGTCAAAGAGCTCAAGTTGCTGCAATTCAGAACAACTTCCTATCTCCTTTGGTATCTGCCCTTGAAACAAATTCGAACTCAACGATAGTTGCTTCAGTTTTGATAATCTTCCTATTTCAGGTGGAATACTTCCTGTTAGAGCATTGAAACTGAGATCCAAAATTCTCAGAGACGACGACAAGTTTCCAATAGAAGTTGGAATTTCACCAGTGAGGTTACAATCCGAGAGGACTAGCGTTTCGAGGAAGGGAAAAGAAAGAATCTGAGTTGGAAATATTGTGGGAAGATTAATGGACCTGATCTTGATATCTGAAACAAATCCATTACTGGTGCATTGGATATAATCCCATTTGCATGGACTTTCATGACTTGGATTCCATGAAGAGAAAGATGTAAGAGAAGCAGAAGAGTTAAAAGTGGAAAGCCATGACAGTAAAGAAAGATCTTCTTGATTTAAACCAGAAATGGAAGTAGGAAATAAAAAAGATATGTTCAGAAACAAGAAGAATAATGTAACTGTTAGTTTGCTTGACATGACTATGATTATGATGATGATGATGTTCTGTTGTGCTGTACTTCTATTTCAGTTCTATCTGCAATGATTTGTTTATCATGGTTACTACTGGTGTTGGGAAAGAAACCACAGTTGCTTGCAGAAATTTATGTAAAAGAAAGGAAAAACAAATGGAATTTTTCAGAAATCTTTATTCTTCTCCGAGCCGGGGTCTATTGGAAACAACCTCCCTATCCATCAAAAGGTAGGGATAAGGTCTGCGTACACTCTATCCATCCCAGACCCCACCTGATGGAATTATACTGGGTATGTTGTTGTTGTCTTAATTTTTCATCAAATTTATCTGTCTTCAACTAAATTCATTGTCAAGATTGACACTAGACAGTGTAAGTGTAGGACAGGGTTGGCCAGAGGGGGGTATTATTGCAGTGATGGTTTGGAAGAATTTGTTTGTACAAATATACCTTCTGGCCGGTTATGTCTAATATGTAATGTGATAAGTTCTTGACTCCACACATGGCTACTTTTGCTATTACACCCTTCATTTCTTCATTTTTGTTGCCCCCCCTACCCTACCTTCTCTCTACCCTAATAATATCTTATCTCCTTATAAAGCCTAATGATGGGAAGTGGGAACTACTTGAACTGAAGTTGTTTTGAAATATTTGAGGTTTAGAAAAATAGATTAAGATGTTACTTAAAGAATTAAAATCGAATGATTGAAATGAAAATATGGTACCAAAGTGTTACCTGATAGAAGGATGGTTAATAAAATGAAATGTTATAAGTTCTATATATAAAATAATTATAAGGCCAATAATATTATCTGAAAGTGAATGGTGAGCCGTTAAAGGTCAACACATTCACAAGATTAGTGTGGAAGAGATGCAAATGTTAAGATAAGTATAATAAAAGACTAGATAAAATTAGAAATGATCATATTCGCAAAAAGGTTCAAGTAGCATATATCGAGGAAAAATAGAAAAAGGTTGCTTGAGATGGTATGACTTTCTCAGATGCACCAGTAGAGAGATGTTAAATTATGGTGAATCAAGGTGTTAAAAGACAGCAAGGTAGTAAAATCACTTGGAAGGATATTATTTCGAAAGACATACAATTTCTTGGGATTCATGCAAACTTAGCAAAAGATAGGGCAGAATGAAAGAATAAGATTTATTACTTAGGCGATACCAATTAATTAAGAACATGTTTCCCGCGTTACCCCTACTTTACGTCTTTACATCATATGTTTTTCTACGAATTACTATACACTAAGAGAAAATATAAAGAACTTTTAGTATTATTGATTTTTATTTTTATTGGCATGAGACGAGTTTAACTGAAATTATATGGTCAGTGAGATTCATATAACCAATTTCTACTTGTATTAGATTGATGCATAGTAATTATTATATTGTTTATTTCAATTTGTAGAGTATTAATTAAGCAAGATGTTTAAGAAGAGATAAAGGGTAACTTACAAATATTCTTATGATAAATATTACTCCTATTAGATATCTTTTTTAAGAGGTGAAAAGGAAACCTTAAATGACATATGATATGAACAGGACAAAGTAGTATATTTCGATAGAACAACAGTGAAAATCTCATGCTCAATTTAGGTGAAGTTGCGTAATAATCACTAGGGTAAAAGAGAGATCGTCATATCCTTCTACGTTCAATTGAAAACCATAAAATTTTGCCGACTACCGCAATACGTATTTGTCAATATCGAAGGTCACAAACCGTAGAAAATAATTTGATTGATGTTTTGATTCTTTCATTTTTTTGTCTCTTTTTCCTTAAGGCCCCACTTTAGTGAGGCAAGTGCTTAGCACAACTAATCCTTCATTAAGGGGTTGAAAAGCCAAAAAACAGGAATTTATCTTGAGTTGAAGTGTCTTATTACAAAAACCAACGAGAAGGACAAGTCACCACCATGAAGAGGTGCATTTTAGGGCATACCATTATTGAGTTAATATAATATATAATTTTGTATATTGAGTAGTAGGGGTGAGCGGGTCCGGGTACCCTAACTTTTTGAACTACTCGGACCCTACCCAGTAAAAGATCGGTTCCTAAATTTACTATCCGGAACCTACCCGTAGCAATCATTACCCGGAACCTACCCGTAGCAATCATTACCCGGAACCTACCCAGACCCTGCGGTTTCGGGTAGGTTCCCGGGTATTCGGAATCGGTGTTTCTTTGTGCAAAATAATGCCTTCGTATAACAGCTTTGGTTTAGGAATAAACTCGTCTGCTTATCCTCTGAAAGCCAGTGCCACAAAACCCATAAAGAATCATTTCGGAGCAAATATCCCAAGAATGTTTCAAAGATTTGCTTTGGTTTTCGTTTCAACTTTCTTTTTCAATAACTTAAAGGAGTACATAGTTTAAAAAATTCAGTTTTTCAGTTTTCTACTTTTTTTGGCTTTTTCTCTGCTTATGATTGTCACTTTGTATTATTTGATTTATTTCTTGTTGGTGAAAGTGATTGTTCTGCATTTGGTTCCCCCCCCCCCCCTTAAATGGTGTACTTTAGTATGACTTTTTTTTTTCCTCTTTTTTTTATTAACTAAAAAATAATTGAATTTAAAAAGTAAAAATATTTAATATTTCATAGGTTTCGGATATCGATTCCGGGTCCGGGTCCGGGTACCCTGTCTCTATTTGCCGGAATCGGAACCGGACCCGACATTGATCGGTTCCTAATTTTACTACCCGGAACCTACCCGTTATTATAATATATCTACCCGAAACCTACCCGTTAGTGTCGGTTCAGTCGGGTATCTGGGTACCCTGTACCCGTGCTCACCCCTATTGAGTAGTGATTGTAATTAATTTTTTATCGAGTGGCCAAATGCGTTAACAACTTTGATTTATATATATATATTGATAAACACTTGTGATATACACGGTATACTTACCATGTATATCACGGTTTAATGGTCTAGTTTAGGTAAGGTTTTGTTATAGTTAAATTAGAATTGTACACTTACCTTAGTTATGTAATTATTGTACAAATAGAATAAGGTTTTAGGAGTAGAATATGAATAGGGTTTTCCTATTATGAAAATTGTAATTGTATATATACTCTTTCATTAATGAAAATAATCAAGGGATTATATTCTTTCATGGTATCAGAAGTCTAGGAAAAATATTTCCTCTCCCAAACTCTCTTCTCTCGTGACACGGTTTTTGAGACCTTTCCATCGGTTTCCTTGCACTTTGCTCCTTTCTCTCTTCCCATTTTTTTTCCAAATTCCTACATCACGTCTTGCGTTGATTGTGATGGCTAACAACACGTTTCACCCTGCCCTTACTGTTTCTAACATCAAGAACCACATCTCTATCATTCTTGAAATAGAAAACGTCCAATACGCGACGTGGGCCTAACTGTTCAAAGTTCACATATGCTCACATCAAGTCCTCCATCACATAATTTCCTCGGCTCCTGCTGATACGGAGGTGCCTAAATCCAAGGATGATACTAAATTGTGGACGACCCTTGATGCTACCATTCTTCAGTAGATTTACTCCACTATCTCTACCGACCTGTTGCAAACGATTATCGAACCAGACGTTACGACAATTGATGCTTAGAATAGAGTGCGTGATATATTCTAAGATAATCAAATTCTCGTGTTGTTACCCTTGAGCAGGAATTCTCCCACATCAATATGGAAGACTTCCCTAACGTTTCAGCATACTACAAAAGATTGAAAGAATTGGCAGACCAACTCCGCAACGTTGGTGCGCCCGTTACCAACAATCGTCTTGTCCTTCAAATGGTTCCAGGCCTATAGTGGCGTCGGTACGCTTCTTCGTCAGAGTAGTCCTCTTCTGCAATTTTATCAGGCCCGTTCCATGCTCATGCTCGAAGAAGCAGGCTTGTCTAAGAAAGTGGCCACTAGGGCCTTATATGTCGTCATGGTGACCGAGTCCAACTTTGCTCCCTCCGTCTCCATTAATTCCGGCCAAAATCGCACAAACGGTGGTGGCAAAAAGGGTCAGAATCGCAAAAATAATGGTAAAACCATGGTTGAATCTGAGGTGGCAATAACGGGGGTGGAAATGGGCCTTAGGGCAGTGGGCCGCAAGCCAACTGGCCACAGCCTTGAGGCCATGGCCGTAGAACTGGACCCAACAACCCCTATTACCCACCGACTACTTTCCCGGGACATTGGGCCCAAAATCCCAACAACAACAGGCCCAGTTATTCGAGTCAGCAGTGGTACCCGAGAGGCAATTTTGGCGGGGCAGCAAGCGGGTGTGCTTGGGCTTCGGCCTCCGCAGGCCCACCATGCAGCGGGCCCCACCCCTACCGACATTGAAGCCACGATGCACACACTTGGATTAAATTTCCTGGACACAAATTGGTACATGGACATCGGAGCCACTACTCACATGACGTCCGACCAAGGTACTCTCACGTCTTATTCAAATTTTAGCAACAATCGTGGCATAATTGTTGGTAATGAAAATTCAATTCCAATTTGTGGTTACGGTCATAAAACTTTATCTCCCCCCATTCACCTCTTGTCTTGAAAATGCCATTCATGCCCCTAACTTAATTAAAAATTTGGTGTTTGTCCGTAAATTCACCACTGATAATTGGGTTTCTGTTGATTTTGATCCTTTTGGATTTTCTGTGAAGAATTTCAACACGGAGATTCCTCTCATGAGATGTGATAGTAAGGGAGATCTTTATCCTATCACGCCCACATCCCATCTCTTGAGTCAAGCCTTGCCATCTACTTTTGCAGCTCTCGCTCCTTCCTTATGGCATGCACGTTTGGGTCATCATGGGTCGTCTATTGTTTCTTCCTTACATAAAAATAATTTTATTTCTTGTAAGGCTACGGATAGTACTCCAATTTGTAAATCTTGTCCTCTAGGAAAACTTGTTAGATTACCGTTTGTAGACTCTAATTCTCGTACTTTAATGTCATTTGATATTATTCATAGCGATTTATGGACATCTCATGTTCTCAGTTATTTGGGCCATCGTTATTATGTTCTATTTTTGGATGATTATTCTATTTTTATGGAATTTTCTGTTAGCGAAAAAATCTCAAGTGTTTTCCACTGTTTTAAAATTTAGAGCATTCATCTGTACCCAGTTCGAACGGAAAATTAAAAATATTCAATGTGATAATGGCAAAGAATATGATAATGTGTTATTTCAAGATTTTTGTGGTACTAATGGAATAAATTTTCGTTTCTCTTGTCCTCATACGTCCTCACAAAATGGGAAAGCCGAACGCAAAATTCGTACCATTAATAATATTGTCCGAACTTTATTGGTCCATGCTTCCATTTCCCCTTCCTTTTGGCATCATGCTCTACAAATGGCTACATATCTTCTTAACATTCTTCCTACCAAAGGTTTGGCATATTCATCCCCTCTTCAAATCTTATATAATAAGACTCGCGTATTCACATCTTAGGGTCTTTGGGTGCTTATGTTATCCAATATTTCCGTCCACCATAATTAACAAACTCTAGGCCCGTTCTACCCCTTGTGTGTATTTGGGTTATCCGTCTAATCATCGTGGTTACAAATATTTTGATTTATCATCTAATAAAATCATCATTAGTCGCCATGTTATTTTTTATGAAACCCAATTTCTATTTGCTAACGTGGGTAGTGCCTAGTTCGTATAATTTTTTAGACGACGCCATCTCTCCGTATATTATCCATCATTTTTCGAACTTATCTCGCACCCAAAATCCGCCAGTAGGCCCACTGCCCGTTGGACTTGCTGCTATTATTTCGGTCCTTCCGCCTGATTCTACTGTCTCAGTCCAAAGAATCGGGCCAAATATTCAGCCGATTACGCCTTTGCTTGTGCTATCGGTCCGACACATTTGACTTCGGTGTTGGGCAGCGGGCCCATTGCTCTTTGGCTAGTCCGTCACCCTTTCGCCTTTTTCCCAAAATCCACCAATTCTCCCCCGAGTCAAAGATCAGCCACTCGTAGTCAACTGGGTATTTTTAAACCAAAGAGATATTTTAATCTATATTCTAATGTTCTTAAATCCCCCCTACTCCATAATCCAGTGTCTGCCCTAAATGACCCGAATTGGAAATTGGCCATGAACGACGAATATGATGCTCTTATTGCAAATAAGATGTGGGAGTTGGTACCCCTTCTCTCTAGTGTTAATATTATTCGGTCTATGTGGATTTTTACTCATAAGGATAATTCTGATGGTTATTTTGCGAGGCATAAGACTCGTCTTGTGGGTGATGGTAAGACTCAGCAGGTTGGCGTAGATTGTGGTGAGACATTTAGTCCGGTGGTCAAACCAGCTGTCATTCACACTGTTCTCAGTCTGGCTCTTTCGAAAGCTTGGCCTATTCATCAGTTAGATGTGAAGAATTCTTTCTTACATGGTGATCTTAAGGAGACCGTTTAAATGCATCAACCCTTGAGTTTTCGTGACCCCAAATATCCTCATCATGTCTGTTTATTGAAGAAGTCCTTGTATGGGCTAAGCATGCCCCACGAGCTTGGTATATGTTGTTTACAAACTATGTTTCATCTATTAGGGTTTCACACAACATGTCTGATAATTGATTATTCATATATCGTTGTGGTACTTCCTTGCATATATTCTCTTGTATGTGGATGATATTATTTTGATAGCTTCTTCTGATGATTTACGCAAGTCTATCATGACACTACTCAGTTCTGAGTTTGCTACGAAGGACTTGGGGCCCTTGAGTTACTTCTTGAGGATATCTGTTACTCGTCATACAGAGGGGTTGTTCTTATCGCAAAGGAAGTATGCTGCTGAGATAATTGAGCGAGCTGGTATGTCCTCGTGCAAGTCTACATCCACTCCAGTTGATACTAAACCCAAGCTGGGTGCTGTGGCTGGCTCACCTTACGAGGATCCCACACACTATCGCAGTCTGACTGGTAGGGGCACTTTAGTATCTCACCTTCACGAGACCGGATATCACGTATGATGTGCAGTAGGTGTGTTTGTTTATGCATGATCCTCTGGTTATTGTATGTTTCTCGGTGATAACTTGGTCTCATGGTCTGCAAAATGTCAAGCTACCTTATCCCGCTCCAGTGTCGAGGCCGAATATCTAGGGGTGGCCAATGTGGTTTCTGAATCATGTTGATTACGTAATCTTCTCTTAGAACTTCACTTTCCAATTCAAAAAGCTACCTTGGTTTATTGTGATAATATTAGTGCAGTATATCTTTCTGGGAATCCGGTCCAACATCAACACACTAAACATATTGAGATGGATATTCATTTTGTTTCGAAAAGGTGGCTCGTGGACAAGTACGCGTCTTACATGTCCCTTTCAGGTATAAAATTGCAGACATCTTTACGAAGGGTCTTCCCTCCGTTTTGTTTGAAGATTTAGGGACAGTCTCAGCGTACGAAGACCACCCGCTATGACTGCGGGGGTGTGATAAACACCCGTGATATACACGGTATACTTTCCATGTATATCACGGGCCGACTTAAGCAAATATGGACTGTTGAACCCGTGATATACACGGTGTATACATACCGTGTAAATCACAGTTTAATGGTCTAGTTTAGGTAAGGTTTTGTTGTAGTTAAATTAGAATTGTACACTTACCTTAATTATGTAATTATTGTACAAATAGAATAATGTTTTAGGAGTAGAATAAGAATAATATTTTCCTATTATGAAAATTGTAAATTATATATATACTATTTCATTAATGAAAATAATTAAGGGATTATATTCTTTCATATATATATATATATATATATATATATATATATATATATATATATATATATAATTTAAAATATGAAGGGGAGTCTTGGAGTAACTGACAAAGTTGCTGGCATGTGACTAGCAGGTCACGTGTTCAAGCCATGGAAACAACCTCTTGCAGAAATGCAGGGTAAGACTGCATAAAGTAGACTCTTGTGGTTTGATTCTTCTACGGACTCTGAGCATAGCGGGAATTTAGTGCAACGGACTGCCCATTTATAATTTAAAAAATATTTTTATATAATGATTGTGATTATTTTTGAATGAGAGGTTAAATGTGTTATAACCCTATTTAATATTGGTAAGAAACTCTCAAAATCAACTCTCTTTTTCTTATGAAGTTGCCCTACAACCAGAGCAACCAGCCCTCTGTTAAGTGAAAAAAAGCCCATTCATTGGGCCCCCATTCGTGAACCTTCCCAAGAAAACAGACATGAAAAGGCATGGACTTTTTTCAATGCACATACTCAAGTGCTCCCATTTCTAGTTTTCTACACTATTCTTTAAATACGGTGTATCCCTTGTCAGCCCCTTCGAGTCTGCACCTTTTTATTTGGCAGCTATGATATTTTCTCTAATTTGTTTGTTTGAATTTCTAGTGTTTACATTTTGCTTCCTTAAGCATTACTGCATAGCCTGAGGTAAAAATATCTATTTAAAGAAAAAGAATGGTCGAGTATAAATATGACCATGATGAGGTACTTCTGATAAAATGCACTCTTGGAAAGAATGTAACATGAAAAAAAATATATATATTGAAAGTAAAAGAAACGTTCTTGATATGAGAAAACAAAATAAAGAGAGAACCGGAAGAATAATTTTATTGATAGAGGGCAGAAAATAAAGTGAAGAACGAATTAATAATTAATGGGTATGAATAGAGATGACAGTGGATCCTGGATCCAGTCCGGATTCGGTGGATCCAGATCCATTTTATAGGATATGGATCTTCAAAATTTGGATCCGACGGATCCGGATCAGACCCGGATCCGTTTCTGACGGATCGGATCTGGATCTTGTATTTGAGATCCGTATCCGGTCCAGATCCGACTCGTTGATCCATTTTTTATTAAATATATTCATAACATAGAATGTAATTTTATAAGTAATTTCTTAATTTTTTTCATAATTTTTGTATTTTTACATCATTTAACATATTTCTTGATATAATTATTTCGAGATATGTCATTGATTATTACTTTAGAGAGTAAAAAAAAATTATTTGAAAAACATTGACAAATGTCAAAATAATTAATGTGGAAAAATATATTACAAATTTTCGAAAATCCAGAGAAAATGTTAATTCAAGTCTGTCCTATTCAAATGTTGTGACGATACTATTTGCTAACCTTAACCGATTAAGATGTTGAGTGAAATTTACTCTTTTATTAATTACTGTAGTTATATCTACTTCAGCTTGAACTTAGAACCACCAGCCTACCCCTACAAAAGATGCATTAAAAAAGAGGAAAACTATGTTTGAGTTGATAATTCTAAAGAGTTGAAAAATCCTCCTAAAATTAAGTTGACAAATCCTAATACCAATTTACAAATTGCAAGCATGTAAGGTGACTTTTCAACAAGCAGCCTAATTTTGTTGCTACTAATTTGGACAGTCTTATTCGTACAACGAAAACAATTAATCATTGGGAAATTGCTACTGATTTTACATGTGGATCCAGATCCGATCCGTGGACCCAGTGGATTCGATGGATTCGAATTTGGATCTGATTTTTATGGACCCGATAGATCTGGATCCAGGTATGCAAAACGGATCTGGATCTAGTAGGATCCGGTACAGATCAGATCCGTTGTCATCCCTAGGTATGAAGGTTAAAAGTATGAAAGTGATTAGAAAAATGTAAGTCACTATTATATAATTGTTCTACTCGTGCCCAAGCCAACATTACAATTTGTCAAAAGTGCTATTTGATTCTATCTTACTGATATGATCCTAGGAAGCTCATGGACACTTATGAGGGCTAAGATTCGTGTAAAGCTTTGAACGTGTATTTCTGTCACATGCCCTTTGATGATGAAAAGAGGGCCTTTGAAGGCCATGGAAGAGCAACCCACAAGGGTGTATATTGCATGGCTGATTGCTTGGGAGGAAATTGAAGACGAAGGCACAAGAGTGAAAGCCATGAAAAGTGACTAGGAGTGCAAATCTAATGAAGGTCCCATGTTGGACTATTTGTGCGAAAGTCACTTTTACTCCTTTGTTGTATTATGAAAAACTATAAATAAAACCCTTAGTCTTATTTCATTCCTTAGCTTGGATTTTGATGAATATTCATGAGTGTGATAGTTTGTTTAGCTTTAGATTGTTAGCTAGATTATCCATAACCGTAGTTGTTAACTATAGTTTGTAGTGTGTAATTTCATTGTTGGTGTTACAAACATTTGCCCTTGAATGTCGTCTAGAGATTTTTCATTTGTGGATTTCAATTAGGTCTCTATTTGTTGAATTCAAGTAGTATAGGTTCCTTGGTATGATTCAATTGAGAGGATTTGGTATCAAGTCCAAATTCGCTCATAAATCATTTACTAAGTGAGTCTTGCTTCTATCTTTCAATTCCGCATTCCATTTTAGTTTGATTCTTAGAGTTTCGCTTTAGAAATCGTATCATTTGGTGTCAGATCTTAGGCTAAAAGATTGTTCCTGCAATTCTTAATCTAATGTTCTTCATATTTAAAAAAAAGTTGAAAATTTCAAAAAATCAAAATCCCAAATTTTTTGTGTTTGTTTTGTTGTTTTTACACTAGATCTTGTTTTCTAGTATTATTTGAGTCAAAAGTCAAAGTATCAAGTTATTTTGATTATTTTTAGTCATCCACCATTAATGGAGCTTGAAGCTAGAAGAACTTGAAAGTGGGTCTTGAAGAAGGAGGGAAAATTCGGGCTGTTAATGGGTTTTGTTCTACTAGTGAAGGAGAGCCTAAATTCGAAATTTGGAAAAATTTGAAGGTGGTTGGAAATTTGAAAATTTTGATGTTCTTGAAGATCTTCAAATCTTAATAAAGAAGAAGACCCCAAAAAGGTGTGTTTAATCTAAAATTTTATACCCAAGTTGTGAAAAGATATATGTTGGGCCAAAAAAGAAAAATACTAGGTTTGGGTGGGCCCCTCAAGTAACAAGGATGAAAATTGGATAAAAAAAATCAAAAAATCAAATTTTCGCCAGACTCACGCGCCAGCCAAGGACCACTCGCAGCCGGCTGGCGCGTGTGGCACAATTTCAGAGAGCTGGATTTCCAGCTTGTGCATGCGACCAATAGCGCTATAGCGCCAGTTCGTTTTCAGCCCAAAATTCAAAAAACATTACAGTTCATTTTCTCTTCTTCTCATTTCATTCATTTGATTCTCCTAACTAATTAACAATTAGTAATCGATCTAACTTGCTTGTCAATTAGTTCTTGAGTCCAAATTTTATTTCGTACCAATTTCTTCAAGCTTTTCTCATTTTATTTCATTGAAAGTTCTTGATTCCGTCCATTAGAATTTGAGTTGTCCATCTTTCTAGTCAACAAGAATCTATTCTTTCACAAAGCTAAGCAACCAAGTGACTTGATTGGACAAGTGATTTCCATACGAACATTGGAAGAAGCATTAGGTTGAGTGCAAATACGAGTGACGTGATGAACTTTTATTTCTAATGTGTTTGTTGAGTTTTGTAAGTACCATGGATAATTTCGGAGGATAATCTCATGATGGGGAGGACTCAATGTCTCTCTCTTACTTAGGGAGTTTGCAAGGATGACCATGGTGATGAGTGCAATGAGGGAGAATATGGGAAGTATAAATGTTAAGTTGGCGAGTGTGGAGCAAACTAGTAGGTTGGGCACTCCCTAATCGAATGGTGTGAATGTGAATGTTGGAGATGAATCAAGTAGGAACCCCAACACCACACCGACCATAACCCGGGACAAATGCATGCGTTATGCTATCCCTAAGCCAACCCCATCATTCTTCGTCTATTTCACCCTCTACTAATTCAAATGCCAACGCCTCAGGATATGTGAGGCGAACCAACCTTTTTACCTAAATCCAATTATATCAACCACTCCAAGAGGAACCTCCACCACAAGTGACCCCAAGAGTCACATAACCAAATGTATTCCACATATCCCTACATGCACCACTACTAGAAATCTTTCCCCCAAGACCATTTCCATCCCCTTACCAAAACCACCATTTTGATGAAGGAATTGAAGAGTTTGAGCAGGAGAGATGGTGGAAGGAGCCATGATATGGAGGGAGACATGGTTATAATGCCCATCTCAAGATGAGGTAGGCGAGAATGTATGGGTAGATTCTATGTTCATAAGATAGGGTAGATGGCAAGGTCACGACTGGGTGAGATGGCAAGTTCGTAAAGATAGAGGCGACCAAGATTGCAAATTGCATACTATTAAGGTGGAACTTTCCAAGTTCAAAGGTGGAAGTGACCTGAAAGAGTTCTTAGAAAGGAAGTTGCAAAACGAGAGGATCTTCCTTACCAACAACATCTCGGATGCTTTAAAAGCAAAGTATGCCCTCACTCAATTTGAGAGGTATGCATCCACTTGGTCGGAATTCAAGAGACGTGAGAGAGCTCAATGATATATATATGATGTACCAACTTGGCAAGAGTTGATTGAGCTCATGAATTCAAGGTATATGACACTCGACTATTATCAAAATATTTTCAAGAGGGTGTACATGTTGAGACAAGGTAGTAAGAGTGTTGAAGATTACTTCGATGAGTTTGAAATTTGAGATTGAAATCTAATATCTAAGAGCACTTGAACTACACGGTGATCCGATTTATTGCCAACTTGAACCATGATATCTTCAAACCCACGAGGTTTCAACCTATGCCACACTTGAATAAGCATTTCATGATATGCAACTAAGGTTTAAGCGGACTTGAAAGCGGAGAAATCTTACAAGGTCAAGATTGTGTCATCCTTATCATGGAATAAAAAGAAAAACAAGTGGAATTCTTCCACTTGGGAAAGCTATTACTCAAGTCCCCAAAACAAAGTTGACTACCATCCGAAAAGAGGTAACAATGCTAAACTTAATGTTCCTCGTCCTTCTACTATTCAACATTTCAAATGTCAAGAGAGGGAACACATTGCTAGTGAATGTCCTAATCGGAGGACAATTGTGGTCCTACGAGATGGGTATCGAACCGATGATGAAGATGAGAAAGGAATAGATAGTGATGGTGAGGGAGAAAAAAATGAGCATAAGGGAGAATCCGTAGGTGATGTTGAAGAGAGGATGGAGGAGGCAGTAAACTTTTCTCTTATTGTAAGGTGAGCCATGGGTGCACTAGCTAGGAAAGCATTTGATCAAAGAGAAAACTTGTTCCATGATAGGTGCAAGATAATGAATAAGGTGTACTCCTTGATTGCTAATGGTGGGAGTTGTACAAATGCGGTGAGCAAATTCTTGGTTGAACACATGACGTTTCCCACTCAAAAACACCCTAGTCCTTACAAACTCCAATGGTTCCATGAATGTGAACTGAGGGTGACCAAGCAATCAACTATAAAATTTAGCAAGGATAAGTTTGAACCAAGAAAATCCTAAAATGTGTATGATCGCCAAGCCTAGTACTTGTTTAAAAGAGATTGATGAGGAACACTTCTTGGTGCGCCCATCAATAAAGCATTTCAATTTGAAACTAACCAAGATACTAGTACGTTGTTTAGTATTGTGTCTTTTCTTTTTCAGGCACATGATGATGTGATTCTCGAGGAGATGTCAAAGGGAATACTTCATCGTCAAGGTTCACACACCTCCCTTCCCAACTCTTTGGGTCTTCGGATGAGCAATTCTATAGGCTTTGTTAGGGGTATCCCAAGAGCCATGGAAAAATATGACAATATTTGTGTTGTGGTAGATCGAATTCCAAAATTATCTAATTTTATGCCATACCATAAATATGATGATATCTCTCATGTATTTTCCTTGTGTGGTAGTAACACTCTTGAATCATCATGTGATACGTTTCTTGTGTTGCTACTTAAGTTAATTTCGGGCTTACGTGAAACGTATGTACATGTTAATTTGGGAGATATCATAGTCTTTGATCCATGTATCATACTTCTTTGTCAAGATTGGGTGTCACCCCATTTGTAGGTAGAGCTACTAGTGCAAAGAATATGGTCTTGATTTTGGTTGGTCTTACTTTGGGCCTTGCACCCAGTCATGAGGAGGGTCACTAATATTTGCGAAATAAAGATCGAATGTACTTCATATCATCTAGAATCAATGTAGCATCGCATGCTCCTTACTTTAAATTCATTGGTTTCTTTACTTTGTCCTTGTTTCATGATATTTGGAGGAATCAACTTCTTGATAACTCATGTATGGAAAATTTGTTCTTGGTGATCATTGATACATGGTTGTACCACAAGTTTATTCATCCTTTGCATGAGAATAAGATTATTGCCTTTTGTGCTAACCCTCATGTGTATGAGGACCATGTTTGCATATATCTTCCCTTGGTTTTTGCAAGGTTTGGATTCGAGGACGAATTCTTTTCAGGAAGGGGATGATGATATGATCCTAGGAAGCTCATGGGCACTTATGAGGGCTAAGATTCGTGGTAAATCTTTAAACGTGTATTTCCATGCCACATGCCCTTTGATGATGGAGAGAGGGCCTTTGAAGGCCATGGAAGAGTAAGCCACAAGGGTATATATTGTATGGATGATTGCTTGGGAGGAAATTGAAGATGAAGGTACAAGAGTGAAAGCTATGAAAAATAGTTAGGAGTGCAAATCTAATGAAGGTCCCATGTTGAGTTATTTATGCAAAGTCCACTTTTGGACCTTTGTTGTAATAAGAAAAAAATATAAATAGAATCCTTTGTCTTATTTCATTCCAAAGCTTGGATTTTAATGAAAAATCATATGAGTGTGATAATTTATTTAGCTTTAGATTGTTAGCTAGATTATTCATAGTCATAGTTGTTAACTATAGTTTGTAGTGTGTAATTCGATTGTTGGTGTTGCAAATTAACCTTTGCCCTTGAATATCATCTAGAGATTGCTCATTTGTGGATTTCAATTGAGTCTCTCTTTGTTGAATTCAAATAGTATAGGTTCCTTGGTAGGATTCAATTAAGAGGTTTTGATATCAAATCCAAATTTGCTCATAAATCATTTACTAAGTGGATCTTGCTTCTATCTTTCAATTCTGCATGCCCTTTTGGTAGAATTTTGCTTTAGCAATCGTATGACTTAGCATACTTACATTAGTCAAGATTTAGGTATGGGGAAACCTATGAATCTTTGGTCAAGCATGTGAATTCATATGTAATAGAGTAATCTTTGATGCTATGTCCTTAAATTACATTTAATTCTTAAATTTGTGTGAATTTTTTTTGTGAGGACAATTGTTTCATGATAGATATGTGGATTTATTAGAATTCTTTGACAGAGTAGTTGAGCCATCATATATTTATTGAGTTGGAGTCTATCCTTGAGGTTGGTAGGTTAGGAGTTTATTGTTTGATTAAGTAGAACTGTATAACATTCATGATGATCAAGAAGTGTTGTTTTGATGGTTTGAAATATTGCAGAGCCTAATTATCGATATCAACCTATGTCATGAGTGTTAGGATGATGTAGAGTACTAATGTAAGCAATAATTATGGTTCGTGAGGCTTGATCGAGGTTGTGGTGAATCACTCTGTGGGTCAAATAAAAAATATTTATCTAGAAAATATATAAATTAAAAGGAAGCACGAACTAGAAATAACTAGATGGGGAGCCCCAACCTTGAACCTCGATACCCAACAACTAAACTTATAAGGGTTAGAAAACATGTGGTCCATATAATATTCCTATCAAGACTTGGAAGTTCTTGAAGAATACAATTACGGAAGTCTTTGTTTTTTTTTTTTAAATTTCGCGCATAATTAAATAAGTCATATAATTAAAATGAAACGTAGCAGTATATAAAAGGAAGGGTTGCAATTTGAAAACTCGACTCTAAAGCATTTATGAAATAGATTAAAAATAGACCAACACTATCTGTGAATATTTAGAAAGGAGAAGAAAAAAAATGAAAGGGAGAACGACAAATAGCTACATGTGCTTTAATAACTTGTATGTATTGTTGTTACATATGAAATGAATGATATACTATATGAGAACAAAGTGCAGTTTATTTTAATATCTTACTTGGATGGTTGTTACATATTGTTTGATTAGCTACTTTAAAAATGTTTATATTTTTAATTATTCTTTACGACGTATTACTATCTATGTATTTTCTTTTTCACATTCTATTTCACTTAGATAAAACAAAATTTCTGTTTAACTTATTGCATTATTAAATTTAACAATATCAACAACTAAATGTTGCATTAATTATATACATGTAGGAATATTCTTTTATGCGACCTACCAAACGCTGCATCAATTGTACCAAACTATGTGGCCAACCAAAACAATACTTATGCTAGTAAATTTCATTTTGAGATTTTATTTAATAATAATGTGGCCAACCAACGGTTTTGTATGAAGGTTAGTGTGATGACCCACCACATTATCATGCCACCTAGGTGCCACTTGACACATGTTTTATCCATGTGAATGCTTACATAGGAAAAATGCTAGCATATGTGGGAAGATTCTAGAGCCATGGAGAGCTTCCTTGGAAAGACCCTAGAATCTCATGGATTTGTATGGAAAGTCCTTAAAAATACTCTAATTGTGTAGAGATTTCTAGAATAGGGGCTTATTTGTAAAAATGTAGGGACTTGTACAATAATTCTTATTTACATACTAGTCCCTATGTGAGTAGTATAAATAGGAGAGTCATTCATTTGTAAATCATCAGGCAAATAATTCAAGCTCTCTATAATATAAAAACTTCATTTTAGCAAATTTCTCTTGTCTTCCTAATCTACCATTTCCTTAGCGATCGTGAGAGTAGAAATATAAGCTGACTTGGCATAGCAAGATCATGAGCAAGTTGTGCAAGAACATGAGCAAGTTGTCAAGTATCGCACGTGCGCTTAGTTGAAGACTAAGGACGTGACAACGTGGTATCAGAGCGAAGGTTGATACTAAGGAAATGACAAATGACGGAGAAGTCAACGTTGCTAACACCTAAGCCAATGTCATTCAGGATGCTGCTGGCAAGAAGGGTCTTACCAAAAAGAGGAATGCCGCTAACAAGAGTCAGGAGGTAACACTCGAGGTTGTGCCAAACGAAGGTCTTACATCCCAATAACCTTCTACCACTGGTGCGAGCAAGGATGGCGTGGAGGTCCTACTCGAGGACGTCTCACTCGATAAAGAGTAGGTTATGAAGGTTAACGTGGGGATGAACGCCCTCGAGATCGTTGGCCAACGCTTGGGGAAAGTGGAAGATACCCTTAGCATTCTTGAGAGGCATACCCTTGAAGAAATTGAGAGCGTCCAGAATGACTTGGAAGGTCACAAGTAGGTGGAATTTGAGTTAGGGGAAACTGTCATTTCCTTAGAGTGCAGACTCATGGAGGCGTTGAGTACTATCGATGCTATGAAGTCATAGATAGATGCACTCGACGAGCAGGTCGACGCTGGCGTGACCGAGGCAGCCATTAATATTATTGTAATGAGAGAGACTAAGATCGAGGCTCCCAAGCCACCAGTGTTCAAAGGGGTTCGTGATGTACAAGAAGTGGAGAACTTTCTTTGGAACTTAGAGAATTATTTCAGGCATGGAAGGGTAAGAGACGATGAGGCCAAGATCAACTTTGTCGTGTTATACATATCAGAAACTATCATGCTATGGTGGAGAAGGAATATGGCCGATGTTGAGAGAGGTTTGTGAGACATTAGCACGTGGGACCAGTTCAAAGCCGAGTTCAAGCGTCAATTCTTTCCGAACAATGTCTTGTACATGCAAGACATAAGTTTAGGGAATTGAAGCAGACATGGAGTATACACGACTATGTCAAGGAGTTCACCACCATGATGCTTCAAATTTCCAACATCACAAATGATGACTTATTATTTCACTTTATAGACGGGTTGCAAAATTGGGCTAAGCAAGAGTTTCATCGCTGTCAAGTCACAAACATCGACCAAGCCATAGTGGAGGCCAAGTCTTTGGTGGACTTCAGGCATGACAAGCACGACAAAGGGAAATGCAATGAGTCAAGGGGTAGCTATGCAAAAAGTAGGGGGAGGGGGATCATGGCTAGAGCAAGGAGTCGCAACAATAATACTCTAAGATTCAAAATACAACCATGTTCGACGACAAAAAGTCAAGTGGTCTTCAGGGATATGCCGAAAAGAAGGCACAAATCGAGAAGAAGGGATGCTACCTATGTGGAGGGCCGCACAATTTTAGAAAATGCCCTGACCTGAAAAGCCTCAGCACTGCGTGAAAGGAACGAGCAGATGCAAGCACAGAGTTTGGAAATCACACAGTTGGGGATGATCAGACTATGTGACGTTGTCACGAAGCAAGATAGCCAAATCAACTAGAATAACAATCAGTACATCAACCTCACCATCAACAACAAGCCGACTCATGCACTGATAGATACTGAGGCAACTCATAATTTTATGACAGAGACTGCAACAAGGAAATAGAGTTTATGCTTGCTCCAATTAACGCTCACATCAAGACTGTGAATGCCGATCCAAAAAATGCTCGTGGTGTAGCCAATGGTGTGGGTGTCAAATTAGGCAATTGGAAAGGTATGGCAAACTTTACTGCCACAACTATGGACATCTTTGATATTGTTCTAGGTCAAGAGTTCTTTAGACATTGTCATGCAATGATCGACTCCTAACTCCAACATCTCTTGGTTCTGGAGCGTGAAAGAGCTTGCATGGTGCCTACAGTGACTATGTCACAGGGCCAAGGCCAGACACAACTTTCAGCTATGCAGCTTATCAAAGGGCTCAACAAAGGGAAGCCGACTTTCATGACAACCATTGCAAGTTTGGAGGAATATAATGGTACTCATGAGACATTGTCACCTTTGATAGATAATTTTCTCAAAGAGAACAAAGATGTGATGATCGACGAGCTGCCTAACCACTTGCCTCCTATATGTGACATGAATCACAAGATTGAGTTGGAGTATATGTCGGGCTACGTCGTAACCAATGTTTTAAGATAGAAGGATGATCTTGCTGCCATCACCTCAGCAAGTTGTGACATCCGAGAGGTTATAAAAAAAGCATGCAACGTGGTCCAGCAAGCAAGTAATTTATGGAATTACCAGGCCAGGCGAAGACAAGGGCAGCAAGCCACTGCCATATTCCTCATCTATTGGAAGGGGCAATCATCAGAGGAGGCCACATGGGGGAGATATGAAGACTTGTGGCAATTCAAATATAAGATCCAAGATTTTATGCAACAACAATGTGCCGCGGTCATCGAAACATTGGGAAAGGGAGAGTGTGATGACCCACCACATAGTCATGTCACATAGGTGCCACTTGGCACATATTTTATCCATGTGGATGCTTACATAGGAAAGATGCTAGCATATGTGGGAAGATTCTAGACCCATGGAGAGCTTCCTTAGGAAGACCCTAGAATTTCATAGATTTGTATAAAAAGTCCTTAGAATACTCTAGTTGTGTAGAGATTTCTAGAATAGGGGATTATTTATAAATATATAGGGACTTGTACAATAATTCTTATTTACATACTAGTCCCTAAGTGAGTAGTATAAATAGGAGAGTCATTCATTTGTAAATTATCAAGCAAATAATTCAAGCTCTCTACAATGTAGAAGCTTCTTTTTAACAAATTTCTCTTGTTTTCCTAATATACCATTTTCTTAGCAATTTTGAGAGTAGAAATTTAGGCTGACTTGGCATAGCAAGAGCGTGAGCAAGTTGTGCAAAAACATGAGCAAGTTGTCAAGTGCTGCACGTGCACTTAGTTGAAGACTAAGAACGTGACATTAGGCATAAATAACACATCTTATATGCCTATGTAGTTATTATATGTTATACTTCTAGAGCATCACTTGTTATTGCATCCCTGACCCCATCCCACCTCTCATATTGGCTGTGAATGTCAATGTATTTACTAGTGGATTTATTCGCGCATCACGCAGTCTGAAATTAATGTATTTGTAAACTAAAGTTGATCAGCCTACTATTCACTCTCTCATTTTATCTCCCTAAAAATTCAAAGAGCAAACTAAGAAACGGAAGATCCGACATATGCCTGTAAAGGGAATTATCTGATTTGCTTCTAGTAAAAAAAAATCCCCTGGAGTATTATATAAGTATAAAAAAATATGTGATCTGCCTTGTGCTCCTAACTCTAATGTGGAATGAAATGATGCTATCGTTCTTGATCTTACTACTTCTATATCTGCTGTGCTATCTCCACCGAAAGGAATCACGCAGTCACCTCCGTGCTGCACAGCTTCCTTCGGGGTCTCTATGATGGAGAGTTTCCTGAAGGAAATATTTTCCATGGTTTATTTTGTTCTAAGAATACAACATATATACATTCACACAAGAATCAATCTAGGCTATTATTTGTTGGGTTTACAAGGATTTGCTAGAAACGGAAATTACAAATAACTGCTTATGTAAGAATTGAAATTACAATTCAACTAGAAAACTGAAAATTACAATATAACAACAAAACTGAAATTACAATATTTGTTGAACAAGAAGACCGGAAACTGCTTTGATTTTTGCTGAGTCGAGTGTGACACTCTGTCCTTAAGACAATATTGCCCCGTATGTATCCTTTATACATCCCGGACAATTCGTCTCCCAAGATAAAACAACAATGGAACAATTGAGCAAAGGAAAATCAAGAGCTACCGTGAAGAATATTGAATAATGAAATGAAGCTTGGAAGTTATAGGAAGAACTGATTTTCTGGTTGTATATTTTCGTGTATATCAAGTGTGCCTCAACAATGGTGTAAGGGGTGTTTATATAGGTGAGGAAGGGACTGTTTGACTGCCTCCATAACAGCCATTATTGGCCAAATAATGACCATTATGGAGGTAGTAAAGCCACCAAATTAAAGGAGAGAAATACCAACGGATGCCATTATAGGAGGTGTAATTCAGCCAAAATAAATGGCTGAATTGAGTGCTGGACGTTTCTGTTCGTGTCTGCCGAAATTCTGAATTTCTGGAAACTTCAGGGACCAAACTGTACATCTTGAAACTTCAGGGACCAAACTGTACATCTTGAAACTTCAGGGACCAAACTGTACATCTGAAAGAATTCTAGGTCCTCCCTCCTTTAAACACATGGGATACCCTTTGGGGTCCCAAACCACAAACCAATTTCGAGTCTTATATACACAACAATTCTTTCTTCCTCTACCGATGAGGGAGAATTGAACACAACACCACACTTTCCATGCTTCAAACACCTCACTTCGTGGACCAATATCTCTTTCATTTCTCAATGAAATTTGACGATTCTTGGCCCTACGGTTATCTACATATTTAGTAGATCATGCATGTGTGAAGAACCGAATTCTCCAACATACGTAACACTAGTGTTTAAGCCGTTAAAGTTGGTCGGTCGCAACTCCCGCCAAAGGCAAATTTCCAACACTATTAGGGTAGACTATTCTAAGAATATGCTAATAATCTTTACAACCTAATTATACAATATTTGATTTGATTTGATGGAAATAATAATTGATTATTTCTATAATATCTAACAGTCTCCCACAGTCTTAGCGGGAGGTTCTCGTATGCTGAGATTGTCCCTGAAATCATCAAATAGTATTTAGAGAACACGAACTTGTCCACGTGCAACCTTTTTGCGGATAAATAAAATATTCATTTCGATGTGTTTTGTGCGTTGATGTTGGATAGGTTTTTCTAACAAATATATCGCACTCACATTACACAATAGACCACGGTTGCTTTTTCGATCGGAGAATGAAATTCCAATAGAAGATTACAGAGCCAACAGGATTCAGAGACAACATTAGCTACCCCTCGATATTCTGCTTCAACACTCGATCGAGATAGTGTTGGTTGGCATTTAGACAACCATGAGATTAAGTTGTCTTCGAGAAACACATAATAACCAGAGTTAGAACGCCTTGTGTCCGGGCATCTACCCCAATCAACATCTGTACAAGTCATGAGACCAGATGTGGTCGACTTATACAGATGCAAGCCCAAATCAAGAGTACCCTGAATATACCACATAATTCGTTTGAGAGCCCCCATATGTTCTTACTTCGAGTCATGCATATGTAAACATACATATTGCACTGCATATGAGATATCAGGTCTTGTAAAAGTGAGATATTGCAATGCTCCTACTAAACTGCGGTAATGTGTTGGATCGCTATATGGAGAACCTAAAGAGTTACTCAATTTGGCCTTGGTATCTACCGGCGTGTGTGACGGTTTGCAATATGACATTTCAGATTTGTCAATTATTTCCTCAACATATTTTCTTTAACACAAAAACATACCACCTGCATATTGAGTTACAAATCTCCTCGTTCTCTTCCATAAGAACTTAGGTCAATGCGAAAAAGAGAGAAGTGGTGTAAACATAAGAATGGAAGGTTTACTTGTCAGCTGTCGGGCCAATGATGCTCTTCTAGCTTTACCTACACGATAAGGGAAAGATCAAAGGCAAGGTGGGAAATGCCCCGCACGAACTATCTGATCAAGTTTTCTTTTTCCTATCACAGGTAGCTGGCAAAACAGTGTTTGATCGTCACGTACATGCTCCGTTACAGCTTCGGTTTGGGGTTTTTCTAGACTAGACCTTCGGGATTTTTTTAGGGTTCATACATGCATTGATCCAGTCGAAGAACCTGCTCTAGAGCGACTACTTTGCCTAGCCTATCTTCCTGCCCGCATTCTCTCCTTCTCCATCTTCTGGAAAGCACTCTTTGAGCATGCTGACAGAATGATTGCCACTCACATCTCTCTCATTTCTAGTGATTTCGCTACAGTTTACTAGTGCATTCCCAAACTAAGACTACGACATTGAAGAAGCAAGCTCAAATGCCTAAAAATAGTTTAAGGGGCCCAAATCTTTCATAGCAAATTCTGAAGCAATGAGGGACATAATAGACTAGTGAAGTGTCTTGGATGATATTGTGGGGATGATGTCATCCACATAGAGAAGAATATATGCCATGTCATTCCCTTTCTTATAAATGAACAAAGACTGATCAGATTTGCTATGTAAGAACCCCAGTGTGGAGACGAAACCTGCAAACCTGTTATACCATGCCCTAGGAGCCTGTTTTAAACCATATAATAATTTCTTCAACAAGCAAACATAATCAGGATGAATAGGATCTCAGAAATCCAAAGGATGGTGCATGTAAACTGTTTCCTGTAGGTGACCGTGCAGAAACGCATTCTTGATGTCCAACTGATGAATGGACCATGATTTGGATAGAGTCAGATTGAGAATTATCCTGATAGTAGCTAGTTTAACCACCGGGCTGAAAGTTTCACCGAGGTTTGGATAGAGCCAGATTGGGTTGGCCCATTTCAGTAAGGGGAATGGACCGAGGGAAATTGTGAGGGAGCACTTTGGGCTAGCCCATTTCGGGAAGTGTTGTGGACCGATGGTGAGGGAGCAGTGGGCTCCCTCATTTGGGTTGGCTTAATTTGAGTAGTGTGCTGGGCCAAAAGTGCGAAAGAGGGGGAAATGGCCCCCCTCATATTTAGGCTATCATATTGCAAAAAAAGATGTAGCCCCGTATCCAAAAAAACATAAAAGGGTGGGGAAGGTGTTTGTATATCGGCAAACGGGAATTTGGACTCATAAAAAATAACATGATGAGAGATGATAATTTTTTCACTAGACATATCATAACACTTATAACCCCTATGGTTTTGTAGATATCCTAAAAATACACATGGAGTGGAATGGGCTTGAAGTTTGTTTATCATTGTGGAAGGTAAAAGGGGATAACACAAACACCCGAAAACTCTCAAATGTGTGTACGAGGGGACCCGATGATAGATAATTTTTGTGGGTGAGTAGTTTAAAAATATCTTGCTAGGAATAATGTTTAATAGATATGTAGCCATTTGAAGAGCATGATGCCAAAATAATGGTGGTACGGACGCATGAGCAAGTAGTGTACGGATTAAATTATTTACCGCTCTTATTTTTCATTCAGCTTTCCCATTTTGAGGAGAAGTGAGTGGAGAAGAGAGACGAAGGACCATACCATTTTTGTGACAAAATTCCTTAAATTGGTCATTTATAAATTCTCTCTCATTGTCACATTGGAAACACTTAATTAATTTCTCAAATTGGGTTTGGATGAATACACTAAATTGCTAGAAAAAATTGTGAACTTGTGATTTTTTTCCAATTGGAAATGTCCAAAGAAAATTAGAGTAATCATCCAAAATAAGCATGTAATATTTTTGACCAACTGAACTTAAAATCGGGGGATGTCCATAAGTCATTATGCATGCTATCAAATGGCATAATAGTGTTTGAAGTAGATAAAGAAAATGACAGTTTAACATGTTTCTCAAAAACTCAAGATTGACAAACATGAGAATCCAAATATGGTTTACAATCAATAAGCTTATTATTCTGAAGGGAGTTTAGCACAGGTGCTCCCGGGTGTCCCAAACGATTATGCCATAACATAGGAGATAAAACAGCAAAGGTTGATGGAGAGGTGGCTTGGTTGTTGTTGTTGGTGGTGATGGGGTACAAATTCCCAGTGCTATCAAATCTCATTAGTGGCATCTCCATCCGAAAATCCTTCACAAAAAATCCAAACAGATCAAAATTAATAGAAACATTATTGTCAGTAGTGAATCAACGCATATATACCAAGTTTTTAATAAGTTTGGGTGCATGTAAGACATTGTTTAACTATAAAGGTGGGTAAGGGGTGGTATATTGGATTGCCCAATACCACAAATTAGAATTTCTTGTCCACTGCCAACTACAATATTTTTATTACTCCTCATATTAAAATAAAATGAGAGAGTACTTATGGATGCCGTTATGTGAGATGTCTTCTTCTCTATGCACAACAACAACAACAACTTCTTCAGCAGCAACAACATTACCTTCAAAACTTTCAGCCCTTTGCCCCCTGCACAGAATCATCTCCCTTTTTTTGGGAAGAAAGAAAAAGCAAAAACTGGTCTCTGGCCTAAACCAATGCATCGCTGGCACCATCAACCTTTGATATTTGTTGGTTGAGTTTGACTACTTGACCAACTAACCAGTTTGTCGTTAGAGGTGATTGTCTAGAACCAGTGTGTGTAACATTCCTGACAACATTCTCACTGTCTGCTTCTTTTTTCCAAGGAAGGTCAATGACTCTATCTTTGCTTTTTAAAATCGCTTTGTTCACTGAATAAACCTCAGGAGCTTTCCCTATTATATTCGCCCTCTTAGGCTCAAAGCCTTGGGTAGTTAAGATTTGATAAAATATCATTCTTTCTAAGTTAACTTTTAATCTTTTTCCAATTTTGAACAAAAGTGAGGCTTGATCAGTTGTCAAAACTGACTCATTCAATGAAGGGAGCCAATTGTGGATGGCAATTTTATGAAGGGTGGAGAATAAGGCAGTTAGCTTTGAAGCAGGTCATCGAGGGATCCACTTTTTATTAAATCTCCAATGAGGTATTCAATCATCTCATCCTTATTCTCTATTGCTCTTTCTGCAATGCTACTTCTTTCTTTAGGATCAATTCCCAAGCATTGATTTTATAATTGAGGGTGTAAACTGATAAATCTTGTTATAGAGGTATACCTTCCCAAATTTCTTTGAGGAGGCATATTCTATAGCAAAATTCAAATTAGCATAAAGCAACCTAATTACTTCATCAACAAATGGTTATTTTTCAGTGACAGATTTGAGAAACTTTCTATCATTGAGGAATTCTACCAAACCGTATTCTAAACATGAGGCTATAGCTAATACTTTTTCAGACCTAATAATCCTATTCTTGTACCAATCCCATTTATTATATTTAGCTTTGGAATAGAATTTTTCTAAGAAAGCATTTACCACAATGCCAGAATCATATTCACTTTTGCTGGAGGAGGATGGTGTTGGTGTCTCTTCTGAAGTTTGCTTAAATGTTGCTTGAGATGTTGTGGCTTCGTCGGCAATATTTGGAGCAGCATCTGATTTAGCATGTTTGGGAATTCCTTTTGGACAGAATCTCGTCAGTGGAGTATCATCAGGAATTTCCTCATCTTGAGACACATTCTGAGGTACAAAGACAGTAATATCTTTTTCAATTTCTTTAGAGGATAGCTCAAAGTCCACGTTATCAGTGTCACTACTTGGCAAGTAGGTATAGATGTGTCAAACATGGACTTTTTGGTGCTCGGCTCCTGTTGAACTGTTCTCTCAAACACTTTACTCGATCTACGAGTAGGGAAAGAGGACAAACTTGGTCGTTTACCTAAGGTTGAATAATTAGATGTTGCATCAACATCTATGGGATTATTCTTATCCCCAGGGTAGCTGATATCGAGAGGTTCCTCATTACCTCGAAGGACTATAGTCGTACACCTATTTTCAGGCAGATGTGAAGAAGAAGATATGCCCGGTTGTTGAGGAGGGCTTGTACTCATAGGGGTGTTGTTGGGTGTGTTGGTAGACATATGTGTTGACATTGGGGAAATTTCCATTGGTGAGTATTGAGGAGAGAGTTTTGAGGTTTTAGGGTTTGAGAAAGAAGAAAGTATTTGAAATGGAGAGGATTCCATCGGGTAGGTGATGTTATGCCCGATTTGTGATGTGATTTCCTCCACCCCCCTTTTTTTAGTTTTAGGGAAAATCAAGAATGGTAAAAAGAAACAAATGAGATGAATATTTATATACTTGGCAAACCTTTCAAAGTAATAAAAACTCCTTAGTTTTAGGTGTTTGATATTTATTCGATAACTTACACCTAAAATTTTGGGATAAAATAATAAACATCATAATAGGAATTTAATCTTATCCTTTTAAAGTTTGAATTCTAATTAAAACATGGCACAAAAATAGGGAGAAAAAATCTGATTTTTTCTGAAATCAGTTAAGATCAATTATCCCAACAGATATCGCGTTCTGAAAATGTCAACAACAATGTTGGCAACATTTTGGACGACACAAGTATTTTGACCCCACAAGAACTTTTCATTTTGGCAACAAATCAAGACACATTTTATATGTATTTTATGAGTTTGATCACTGGAACATTTTCCCACCGTGTCCTTGATTTAATCATAAAACACATACAAAAGAGTTTTTCGTGTAAAAAATAAGAATACTTATTTGATATTCTCAAAATTTATTTTGAAGCACTCGATACTCCTATAGAATAAGAACGGTATCTTTTCAAGGGCTTTGCCCATTTTGCACAGTTTTCAAATATTTGCAAAAGTTTTGCCTTATTTTGATAGTCCATTTTTATGATATATAATATCATCGCAGAGAACGGTATCTCATTGTAAACATATTCTTATTGAGGGATCATGCTTGTGTGACCAACGAGTTGTGCACCATACAACAACAATAATCAGTCAGTGATATACCATAGGTAAATGCCACCCGAAATGTTAGAGAACATTTCAACTGACATTCACCAAAAATATCTTTTAAGAGATTACAAAGAGATTTTTCGAACAAAAAAATCTCTCATGGTCTAAAGTTTTTGTAAAAATATCAGCTAATTGTATGATTAATGTCACATGTTCAATTTTGACTAGTTGTTTTTCAACTAAATCTCTTAAAAATGATGCTTAATATCAATATATTTTGTACGTGAGTGTTGAACTGGATTTTTGGAAATATTTATAGCACTCAGATTATCACAATACAAAACTAAGGTGTTGCTAGTAAACTCATACTCGTCTAACATGTGTCGTATCCATATTAATTGAGAGTCAACTTCCAGCTGCTACATATTCTGATTAAGCAGTTGAAAGTGAGACACAGTTTTGTTTACGACTATATCATGAAACAAGGTTATTGCCAAGATAAAAACATTCTCCACTTGTACTCTTCCCATCATCCACATCTCCAGCCCAATCTGAATCACTATACCCTATTAAATTAGGATTAGTGTCTTTGGAATACCAAATTCCCAACTCACTTGTGCCGGCAACATATCTAATGATACGTTTTACGGCATTTAAGTGAGAGATTTTAGGACAAGCTTGGAATTGAGCACAGACACAAACACTAAACATAATATCTGGGCGACTTGCAATAAGATATAGAAGGCTACCTATCATAGATCGATACAAGGTTGGGTCAACATTTTCACCAACATTATCCTTACATACCTTCTGCGAAGATCCCATTGGCGTTTTCATTTGTTTAGTATTTTCCAACCCAAATATCTTAACTAGATTCTTGGCATATTTGCTCTGGGAGATGAAGATTCTATCTTCACTTTGCTTAATCTTCAAGCCTAAGAAAAAAGTTAGTTCCCCAATCATGCTCATCTCAAATGTTGATGACATAGCTTCAACAAATGACTTTAGATAAGACTGTGAGGTCGAACCAAAGACTATGTCACATAGATTTGAGCAATGATAATATCTACACTATGACGTTTAATGAATGAAGTATGATCAACTTCACCACGGTTAAAACCATATTCAAGAAGAAAGTTAGTTAGACGATCATAATATGCCTGAGGGGCTTGCTTCAATCTATACAGTGCCTTTTTGAGCTTGTAAACATAGTGTGGATGAAAAGGATCTTCAAATACTTTTGGTTGTTCAACATAGACTTTCTTATCAAGATAACCATTTAAGAAATCACTTTTTACATCCATCTGATGTAGTATAATTTTTAGACAACAGGCAATGGCAAGTAGAAGTCTAATTGACTAAATTCTAGCTACAGGTGCGAAGGTTCCGTCATAATCGATTTCTTCAACATGAGTATAGCCTTGAGCAACTAGACCAACTTTGTTTCTAACAACAGTTTCCGATTCGTCTGACTTATTTTTAAAAATCAACTTGGTTCCAATTACATTTGTATTATATGGGCATGGAACTAAGTCCCAGACTTCATTTCGAGAGAATTGTTCATGCTCTTCTTGCATTGCTTGAATCCAAAAGTTATCATTAAGTGCTTCTGAAACATACTTAGGTTCTAAAGTAGATATAAAATAAGAAAGACTAACAAATTGGTATATGATAGACATACACACATACCTTACCATATCTCTGTAATTTAGTGGTTTTTTCCCTCTTGTTCTAATTCCCTCAAAAACTCCCCCTATCACTTGGCCTACTGGATGATTCTTCCTAATTCTCGATGAGGGGTCCCTTCAAACTTGATCTAGCAATTCGACATCTGACTCCTCATCCATGGCCTCTGTGATCTTTGTTTCAGGTTCAGATGTTGCTTCAGGTGTGACAACATTTGGGACAACATCTGACTCTTCTGCATTATGCTTATTTTCCACTGAAACTATAACGTTATTTTCAGTTGTATCACATGTAAAATCAGAAAGATCATCAAAAATAACATTTACATACTCTTGTATAGTTTTGGATCTCAGATTGTATACTCGATAAGCATGACTATTTTGTGAATAGCCAACAGAAATTCCTTTGTCACTCTTAGAGTCAAACATTTCCAAATGATCTCTATCATTTAAAATGTAACAAATACACTCAAAAACATGAAAGTAACGCAAGTTAGATTTTTTTCCATTGATAATCTCATAAGGTGTCATCTTTGTTCGTGGCCTTAAATAGACTCTATTAGCGATGTGATTAGCAATATTCAAGGCTTCTGCCCATAAACATTTTAATAAATGTTTAGAACTAAGCATCACTCTAGCCATTTCTTGCAATGTTCTATTCTTCCTTTCTGTTACCCCATTATGTTGAGGAGTTCTGGGAGCAGAAAACTCATGGAAAATTCCTTTTTTCTTACAAAATTTTGTGAATAAACTATTTTCAAATTCTTTTCCATGGTCGGATCTGATCTGAAAAATAGGAGAATGAAATAGATTCCTTATTCTAGAGTGCAAGATTCTAAACATGTCAAAAGTTTGTGATTTTTTTTTCAAAAAATATATCCATGAATATCTAGAAAAATCATCTACAATCACATAGGAATACCTCATGCCTCCTAAACTGTCTACCTCAATTGGACCCATAAGATCCATGTGCAATAATTAAAAATAGTGAGACGTACCTGAATGTTGTCCATCATAATGAACAACATTATGGAAAACACGGGTTTGCTTACCTCTCATGCAATCTTCACAGACTATTTTACCTTTAGGACTTAGTTTGGGAATGCCTCTTACCACCTCATATAAGATCAATATTTCTAAATTACTGTAGTTGACATGCCCCAACTTTTGATGCCACATTGTTGCGTCATCGATCCTAACATTATTGCATGCTTCTTGTCTTGCAACAAGATAGCAATTGTCACATGTCCTTGTACCTGTCATGACACATAAGTTAGCTTTATTCGTAACTTTACAGACATTCTTATTAAACTTTACCTCAAGATTGTCATCACACAGTTGACTTATACTAATCAAATTTGTCATTAAACCCTCAACGTGTAAGACATTTCTTAGTGCTGGACATCCAGGAACATTCAATATCCCTTTTTCAATTATTTTGCTTTTATTGACACCTCCATAAGTTACGTTACCTCCATTGAATGACTCATAGTTCTTTAGAAACTCATTTGTACCTATCATGTGGCGAGAACATCCAGTATCAAAGTACCAAGACCATGAAATGTCAGTTCTTAATGCAGTTATAACAACATTACATGTTAGATCCTTTATGGGAACCCAAACTCTCTTAAAACATTTTTTACCTTACGGTTCAGAAATGTTACTTCGAATGTTATCCGAAATGTTTGACAATTTTTAGGCAACATTTTGCTCACAGAATCTTGAAGTTTGAAACAATATGATTTTAAGTGTTCAAGGGAGTTACAATGATGACATATAAACTTCATATTCTTTGACATTTATGTGAACCTATTATTTATTTCTTTTTCCTTTACAAAGCAAATCTTCTCATTTTTTATCAAAGAGATTTGACCATTTGGTTTTGAGAGAGTTTTTGTACCAAATTCCTTCATATAAAGGTTTACTAAAGTTGGGTATTTCATTCAATTTTGAAGTTTCCGTCTTATGGAAGGTTGCTTCGGCTAAATCCAGTTTTGCACTGATCTTATCAAATTCAACATCCTTTTTGGTAAGTGCAACCTCTAGTCGGGTTATTGTGCCTTTTAGATCTACATTCTCACGAGTTAAAGATTTTACATTTGTGTCAAGATGCTTGGATTCTATGATTAAGTATTTACATAGATTTTGCAATTCCTTAATCATATCATCTTTGGAATCACCTTGATTCTCACAATCAGTCTCACTAGTAGAAATAAAACCACTAAAGCAATTAACATCAAAATAGTTAAAGAATTCGTACCTCTCGGATGTTGCTGGGAATGTAGATGTCGTTGCTGATGTTGAGACAAATGTTGTGACATTTGACACAACACTGTCGATGATATTTACATTATCCGATAAAGACTGTTCGAAAACAGTAGCCATCATTGCTTGTGTTTCGATTTCTTGATCTCCTTCATCTTCTCCTTCGTCGTTACTCAGAGAAACCCATAGACTCTTACCAAATTTTCTCAGAGTATTTGAACATTCATTAGCATAATGACCCCAGCCTGAGCATGCATGACATTGCACGAATTCAAGTTGTTTGGGATCAAATTTGGAACGATCTGAGTTAGTTCTCTTCAGCTGATTTCCTCTTTGAACAATTGGAATGGATTTGGTGGACTTTTGATTGAAGCCTTGGTTTTGGTTTTCTTTGGATTTGAGCTTATTTCTGTCATTTTTGAACTTCCTCACCATCGAAATAAATTTTCGAGTGAGGAGGGCAACATTAGCACCGTTACCAACTTCTTCAAGGTTCTCATCCTCTTCTTCGATTTGATTCTCCAAGGATTGGACTTGAAGTACTACGTTATTGTTCTTGTACAATTCCCTTTGATTCTCAATGTTCATCTCATAGGTTTTGAGAATGCTCGTTAAGGTATGACGGTCCATTGTAGCAAGATTGTGAGCTTCTTCAATCGCACAGATCTTTATATTGAACTTTTCAGGAAGCGCACAAAGTACCTTTTCCACAAGTTGAGTGTTGGTTAAAGGAGCACCAAGCACTTGACATTCATTAGAGTTGTTAATCAACTTTTCAAAATAGGATTTGATGTCCTCTGTTTCTTCCATCCTTAAACGTTCATCTCTACTCATGAGCATGCGTAGCTTCGTCCGACGAACACTTGAGCTACTTTCACAATGAGTTTGTAAAGTATCACATGCGTCTTTAGCCGTAGAGCAGTTTTATATGAGTTTGAACATGTAAAGATAAACCCATCCAAAAAGTACATTTAAGGCTTTCTAGTTGAAGCTTGCATTGTTGGTTTCTTCCGCAGTCCATTCGAATTCAGGTTTAACAAGAATGTCACATTCCTCATCTGGTGGAAACATAGGAACAACATATCCATTGGTTATAGATCTCCATGCTCTAACATCAATTGATTTGATATGAGAACGTAGGCGGATCTTCCAATAGGTATAGTTTGAACCATCTAAAATGGAAAGCCTACCAATCGTTGGATTTGCCGGATCCATAGCTTTAAATAACATGACCAAACATTTATTGTGTTAAGTGTTGGCTCTGATACCACTTGTTAGGTCCGGATATGCTATGGAACAATAAAAACAAACTGAAAATAAACTAACTTGAATGCCAATTCAGTTTTCGAATGTCGGCGATAATGTCATCCGACACCAGTGATAACACTTTAGTAAAAACAGAAAACTTTAAAGAGTAATGCAACGGAAATTTAAAGAACACAAATGTTTAAAATTTACATAGGTTATATAATATAATCTATGACGGTCAATGACCGAAAGTATTGTATATATTTATTATATACAAAAATTACAAATTCTTTTCTTTACAATTTTACAAGATGAAATGGAAAGGAATAAAATGTTGAAGTCGCAGATGACTTCTGCTTGAAAAATCTACCTAGATAGACATAGACAACTTCTCATTACAATTGCTCAATACAAAGCTAATCTAGAATCTAAACTACAATTGTAATGTTGGACAGAATGTTGTCGACACGCTCAGGCAACACTTGTGATCCAGTTTTCTGAGATGAATTCTCGAGAGCTCTCTTGATGTTTTTGCAATCTGTTTCTGGATATCGATTCACTGTAGTAGCCTCTCTATTTATAGTAGAGAGTCTCCCTTGAACAACGCATCGATCCGTTGTGAAGGTTGTGGGAAATGTGGGCAGCTGGTGTGTTTGTTGAAGAAGATCATAGAGCAAAATCCTCTAACTTCTTGGTCTTGTTCCTCACGCATAGCAACAACCTTGAATTGTTCTTTCCACGATTTTCATCAGCTCTTATTTACCTTGCCAAGTCACTTTTACTTCGTAGTAATTGTCGCGCCGGTTTTTCGACCTTGCTCGGGTCAAAGCGGAGCGCGGACGTGTCCGGTGATTCCTGGGTAAAAAGGGTTGAGGAGTCGCCACCTAATTATTTTTACGGTGAATTAGGACACCTAAATATTAAACTAAGAGCTGCAATGTAAACTCCAATTTTAAGGTCTGTGAAACTAGCGAGATTCTAGGTAAGGATTCTTTATTATCCTAAAGGGAAGGGGTTAGGCATCCTTTAAGATCCGCTAACTTGCGGTTATCCGGTCAAACTCAGGTTAATTATTACTAAAAAAAATGCATGTTTGAAGCATGAAGTTAAAAGACGTCTGCAAATAATTAATAAAAAAAGATGCATTTTAAAAGATAGATAAATGTAGAGATTTTTTCAAAATATGCATTTATATGATATCTAAAGAGAAATACATGTAGAGTTGGAAAAATATGTTTTTGACAATTGATAGTAAAATAATTTATTTATAATGCCAAAGAAGTAAAATTTTGGGAATCAATGAATTGTAAATTGACAAAAGATAAACTTATTCGGTATGATTAATAAAGCAAATAAAAGATGACAAAAGTTGTTTTGAAAATCTTGAATACGCGTGACGAGCCTAAAATAAGTAACTAGCGAAGGATTTCTAAGTTTGAATTTAACCGAGCCTACAAATAAATAAGCTAGCGACGGGTTTCAAATCTTAAACTACCCTATGAATTAATCCTAAGTTTGCCTATTCTAAGCATTTCAATAGTTACATAAGTGCGATAAATAATATTACAATACAAAGCGGGATAAAAGCTGAATTTAAAGAAAGAAATAAAATAAATAAACTCCGAGGAATAATTGCCTTTATTTACTTTAATCCCTGCAAGCTGTCAAGAACAAACGGTTAGAAACAGTTAAATACAAATAACTTCATATCCGTATTCAAAACAGTGAATGTTTTGATCGCGGAGGCCTCAGACTTAAATTTTGAAAAGAACATTCCAATCACGTCGTGGCTGCAAACATATGACTAATGTAGTTTATTTTGATTGCCTCGCCTACTAAACGTGTTGGTCTCTCGGGTGAAATAGAAAAGATCACTATAATCACGTCGTGGCTGCGAATATATAACTTGTTGGTTATTTTAGTCACCTCGCCTACTAAACATGTTGATCTCGGATAAAAAGGTTTAAGTCTTCATCATTGCCCAGAAGTTATATTTCCGTCTTTGCAACTGTGGAGGCCTCAAAATCGACGGATATTTTTCATCGGCCAGTGTAGTATCGTGTTCAAATCAGCAAAATTAAATCAAAGCGATAGCTTGATAGCGATGAGCGATAGCGATGAGCGATAGCGGTAGCGATAGCGATGAGTAGTAGCGATAGCAGAAAAAAAAAGAACAGAGGCAATTTCCGAAAAAAGAAAGACGCGATGTTTATTTTAAAACAGTAAAAACGGTAAAAAACAGTAAAACAATAATCTGAATCTGAGCAGTAAACTGAAACAGAAAACAGCGCTCGAACAGACGCGGTATTTGTTCAAAACAGTAAAACAATGATATCCGTCGCAAGAAATTTAAAACAGTAAACTTAATAAAACAATAAGATATCTGTTGCACGGATGTTTAAAACAGTTAAGCTAAAAAAAACAGAGAAGCGAAACAAAGAAAAGCGCGGCCTCGAATTCAATTCCATCGGCCTTAATGCGATATTAATAAAACAGTAAAACAGTGCCAAAGAAACGAGCAGTGAGCAACTTAAAATACCCGACCTGAGTTCTGAAATTCTGGAAATATCCAAATCGGGTCGACCCGACCCGAATCAGTGATTCAAATTCGAAATCAGATTTCAGTACCAGTTTCAGATAACCAACAACAAGAATATGAAAAATGCAAGAATTCTGGAAATGTTACTCAAACCGGGTCGACCCGACCCGAATCAGGTAAAAAATCCGAAATCGAATAATTCCCTCAAATTCCAGATAACCAACATACAGGAATATAAGAATGCAAGAGTTTTGAAATGTTACCCAAACCGGGTCGACTGACCGGTCGATGACCCGACCGAATCAAATTCAACCCGAAGTCAAATATTCACCAATTCAGATAACCAACATACAGGAATATAAAAATGCAAGAGTTTTGAAATGTTACCCAAACCGGGTCGACCCGACCCGAATCAGAAATTCAACCCGAAATAAGATATTCACCGATTCAGATAACCAACATACAGGAATATAAAGATGCAAGAATTCTGAAAATAATACCTAAACCCGGGTCAGTGACCCGGGTCGGGTCGACCCGACCCGAATCATATGTCGAAATCAGAGAATCAAAAGTGGAGAACAAACCTTTTCGGACTTGATTCTTGAATAACAAGGAAGGCAAATGTTTGAAATCAAGAACACAACAAATATTTATATATTGAATCGTTTTTCCAAAAATCCTCCGAAAATTCCTTTGAAAATCCTCTCAAAAATCTGTCCAATCCCCCCAAAAATGAAGAACAACATGGGGTATTTATAGGTGGATTCCCCCTTAAAACGAGTTTGAAATTCAAAATAAAGGAGCCAAAATCGCGGATTTTAGGGGGTAGGGGCGTGGGTCGAAGTGACGGGAGGGGTGTGGTGGTGTCAGGGTTGGTGGCATGGAGTGGGTGGTGGCAGTGGGCAAGGTGACCGGTCGGATGGGGGGTACGGCGACGTAGGGGCAGGGGTGTAGGGTGTGCGGCGACTTGGGGGGGTTAGGGTTTGTATTTTTTGTTTTTGGTTTTTAAGGGTTTGGGTCTTTGGGGAATTAAAGGGGTAAGGGAAATGGGTTTTGGGCTGACCGGGTTTGGGCTTGGGTTGAAATTTGTTTGGTGGGTTTGGGAATGGGGTTTTTAATTTGGGTTGAGAGGGAGTTGGGTGAGAGGCGGCAGGGAATTGGTTTGGGTTGGGTAGAAATTGTATTGGGTTGAAAAAAAATGAAAAATGGGGAGTTGGTTAAAATAAAAAGGAGTTTAACATTAAAAAATATTTTTTTGTAAAAGATGTGAATTATTTAAAATAACATACCGATGTGATAATAATAAAAATATAATATTTGCGAAATGTTTAATGCTTAATAAAGGGGAAATGCGGTGCAATTTTGCGAGAATAAAATAACATAGAATTTTCGGATAACTTATGATTATTATAAAATGCAAATGATATAAAATATGCGAATAATAATAATAATACGAAGATACACACATATATGCCTATAATTTAAAATTATTTTAAAAGTGTCAAAACATTAAAAATTACGAATAAAATAATAAAAGATGGGACAAAATTGGGTGTCAACAGATGCCCCTCTTTGGACGGAGACGATGAAAGAGTTTTCGGCCAAAGAAGTTGACTGAGTAGCCAATTTTGTCCCGATCATCGGAACTGCATGGTAAGAAATAGAATCCCCGGGGGTATAGAAGTTGCAAAAAGATAGTGCATTCAAGAAACAATGCCCCAGTGTCGACTTAGGATGACACTGGTCGCAGATGCGAGAAACTAATGGGAAAAGCGGATCGACGTTCGAAGTAGGTCGTTGACCAATTTGCCTCGGTTCGCCGTAAGAGATAGTTCCACATTTGTGATGAAATTCCTGCAAATTAAAAACTCCTGCAAACTAAAGCTTAAGATATAATTAGTGTATAATCACGAGAAAAATTGTAGAGAAAATAACTTAGAAATACCCGCATTAGGAGGTGGGCGCCTGACTGAAATTAAAATACCCTCATTATAAGGTGGGCGCCTGACTGAAATTAAAATACCCTCATTATAAGGTGGGCGCCTGACTGAAATTAAAATACCCTCATTATAAGGTGGGCGCCTGAAATGACGTCGTTGGATCGACGTGTTGTGTTGAAGACGTCGTTGTAATGTTGTTGACGTCGCTGTTGTATAGACTTTGCTGATGTCGTCGTTGTATAGACGTTGATGATGTCGTCGTTGTATAGACTTTGCTGATGTCGTTGTTGTTGTAAAAAATAGTTGTCGTGCTGCCGTAACGTCGTGGACGTTGTTGTAATGCTGTTGAAGATAGTTGATGTGCTGCAGTAACGTCAATGACGTTGTTGTAATGCTGTAAAAGATAGCTGCTGCGTTGAAGACGACATTGTAATGTTGTTGACGTCGTTGTAATGCTGTAAAAGATATTTGTTGTGTTGTTGTAAAAGATAGTCGCTGCGCTGAAGACGTCTTTGTAATGTTGTTGACGTCGTTGAGATGCGGTAAAAGATAGTTGCTGCGTTGCCGTAAAAGATAGTTGCTACGTTTGAAGACGTCATTGTAATGTTGTTGACGTCGTCGAGATGCGGTAAAAGTTAGTTGCTATGCTGCAGTAACGTCAATGACGTTGTTGTAATGTTGTCCTGTTGTAAGAGATGTAAGTGACGTCCTTGCCGTCAGTTTGCTGTAATAGGGTTCCACGTTGTGCTGAATCTTCTGCCGATCCAAACTCATGTGAATTGAAATGTCGTCCTGGCACGGGCGAAAATGTGATGCGACGTCTTTGCCGTCGGGTTTGCCTTGTTGTCGTTCTTTGTGATTCGAAATAACATCTTTGTGCAGACATAATAGTCGGGACCCTGTAGGTCAAGATGATGTCTTCGTATAAATGCAGAACAAGAACGTAATCCTTGTAGTGAGTTGTGGTGCCGAAATTCTTTGGGGAATTGATCATAACTGATGTGGCTTCCCTGCTTTTTCAACCTGAAGAACCTGTACTCAAAGAAAATTTGTGAGTTTGGGGAGGGGCGGTTGATTCGCGTTAACTTGATAGCTTTGGCTCTTGATAGCTGCATGTCCTGCTGATTTGGACCTGTAGCCCCTGTCTGGTTCCCAGTCTTGGCTAACCGTTAATGAAAACATTTGTTGAAAATTATTTGTTTATAAGAAAGTATGCTTATCATTAAAAAGTTCTTGTCGAACTGCTAATGAAAATATTTGTTGAAAATGATTTGCTTATAAGAAAGTATGCATATTAGTAAAAATCTTGTCAAACTCTAATGAAAGTATTTGTTGAAAATAAATTGCTTATAAGAAAGTATGCATATATGTAAATGTCTGTCGAGCAGCGACATGCGGTGAAACAAAACAAACGTCTTATCCAAAATCCTCTTAGGCTGAAGACTTAGTTTGCCGATGTTTTTCCATGTTTATCGGCGTCTCCGGCAGTGATCCCTTAAAAATGCCCCAGTTTCCGATATGTGAGAATGATGATCTTTTGAACGGAAAAACGAGTCTTGTGTAGATTGCTTGCCTGCCCTATCAGGGTGATCAGATGGGTGCATTTTATCATGTACGAGATAAAGGAGAAAATATTTCCTAATGGTGGGACCGAAGCCGATTTAGGCTGCCTACGTATCCCCATGAGGGAATCAGGTCATGACGTAGTTCATTACAGGCAAAAGGAGATTGTAAGGGTTTTTCTAAAGATGGGACCGAAGCCGATGTGGCCGCCTACGTATCCCACCGAGGGAATCAGGTCATAACGTAGTTCAGGTTACAAGTAAAAAGGAACTTGGGAAAATTTGTGATCTAAGAAACGGAACCCTACGTGGGTTCTATGCGTATCCCGACGAGGGAGCGCAACTTTTACAACATAGAAAAAGTATTACATAGAGAATAACTAATCTTAGATATGGTATCTCTTCACTGCATCTGCATTGATGGTTTTTGGCCACTCTATTCTGATAAGGTTGCCCCGGACAACTGTGTCCATCTGCTTTTCATCAATCAGTCTCTTAGTAAATTATTCTGTATCCAATTGGCTGCGAAAGAAATAGCATTGCCCAGTAGAAGTCCTGATCGTAGTGTGGTAGCCCAAGAGTACAAATAGCAAACGTCCGTGCCAATGCTTGTAACTATCAACCATCTTGATGTTTCATCCAAATCTGGCTTTGACTTATTCCAAAAATGCCTCAATTCTCCCGCTTGTGAGTCTTCCTTATATTATTCGAAACCTTGCTTATTGTTTGAGACTTTGTTTGCTTGTTTCATTATATGTCACATACTGCCGACAAATTAGTTTGCATGATGAAAAAAGAAAAGAGAATTATTGAACAAAACATATTTTAAAATAGCAAAAGCAATGCAGATTTGTCATTTTAAGCCTTCAAAAGGTAGAGGCAAAACACATTAAATGCATATATGTGATTCAGGCCTCAATCTGAATCGCATTGTTTCATTAAATATTAATGCAGTTAACTAGTTTCTGGGAGAAACAAGGCCAGGGCACATGTCCAATTTTCCCAAAACATCTCCTTGCTCTGCATCCCAACTGGTTGAGTCTCTAGCGTAATCACCGAGAATCATATTGCTTTTTGCTTCTTTTTCAGCAATGAAAAATCTTTTGAATCCCTTCACGAGGTTGGCTGCATTGTCCTCCTTTGATTCCTGAGTGGCGCATGCTTTGACGAATGACTGACTCAGAGGCGGAACAGGCTTTGGTAAAGAAGCATCCTCCTTCCTTCGGAGATTGGTTGATAAGACTTTTCCAAGAAAAGATGATGCCATGACCCGCGACTTTGGAGGAAGTGCTTCTACTCCGAACGGTGCCTTCACTTGGACTGTAATCATAGGGGTAATAAAGGTCGATGATTCAACCTTTTCCTTTCTCTGGACTGGCACAATAGTCCCTTCCAAATCGTGGTCTTCATCAACAGTAATCATATTTACGTTGGCATCATCATGATCTGGCAAAGAGTTATTAGAGGAAGGTCCTTTCAGTTGGATAACTCCTTCTTTGATCAATGTCTCAATTTTGTTTCTGAGGGCATAGCAATTCTCAGTGTCGTGCCCAGGAATCCCCGAGTGGTACGCATAATGCTTAGTCTCATCGTGCCATTTTGGAACAGGATTGGGGACATTTCCTGGGATGGGCTGGAGTATTCCTGCGGTTTTCAGTCTTTCATATAATTGGGCTCGAGGTTCGGCTAAAGGTGTATAGGTTTTGGCTGGCTTTCTTTCGTATTTTCTTGTGAGTGCAGGTGCATTTGGTGTATGGACTTGTGGATGAGGCAAGTATGCGGGCTGATATTGTGGGGGATTCGGATAGACAGGCGCTCGAGGCAGGCTATATATTGGATGAGTATGGTAGACAGGGTAGGGACCAGGTGGGTATTGATAGCAAGGTTGAGGGCTTTGGGTGTATGGGTAATAATAGGAAGGATGAGGACTTTGGTTGTTTTGATTGTAGTAGGGAGGCTGGGGTGATGGCATTTGGTAGGTTGACATTTGATTTGGCCTATGTTTCTGAACTGTCACCACAGAGGACACTCCATCTCTCTTCCTCTTTACTGCTCCCTCAAATGAGTCCAACTGGATTGTCTCACTTGGTGCTTGCAATGCTACAAAGTTTGTAATTCTTCCTGTTCTGATTCCCTCTTCTATGAAATCTCCCATCCTTATAACTTCAGAGAAACTTCGTCCTATGACGCTTATCATTCTCTCATAGTATGTTGCATCTTTCAAAGATTGTACAAAGAGAGTGTTCATCTCACTTTCTTCTATCGGGGGTTGAACTTTCGCTGCTTCTGCCCTCCACTTCATGGCGTATTCTCTGAAGGTCTCTGTGGGCTTCTTTTCCAACTTCATCAGATAAAATCTGTCCAAGACTGTGTCAGTGTTGAATTTAAATCTGTCCACGAAATCTTGTGCCATCGTGCCCCAATTACGCCATTTTGCGGGTTTTGGCTCGTGTACCAGTCGAGTGCTTCTCCTGTTAAACTCCTTACGAACAATTTCATTATGATGGCCTGGTCTTTACCTACCCCAATCAGTTTGTCACAGTATGATCTTAAATGAGCGTGAGGATTTCCTTTCCCATCAAACAAACCAAATTTTGGCACCTTATATCCTACAGGCAATTCAATGTCGGGATGCATGCACAAATCTTCGTACTCGAGTCCTTCGTGTCCCTTGCTGGTTTGTATATTCTTGAATGCCTCTTTTAGGCTGTAAATCTCTCTCGCCACACTTTCATCGGTTCTGATCCTCTCCCGCCTGTCCATTTCTTCACACTGACCAATTTCCTGAAGAGTTATGTTTGGTGTTGCGGTAGTAAAAGGTTGGGCTTCCATTACATATATTGGCGGCACATACTGCTTGCTGTGATCAGCGATGTGTGCCATCAATATGTGTTGGTCTGCTGGGTGATTTTGCGTGGAAGGGGTGTTTTGGATGAGTGTGGTAATTTGGGTATGTGGAGTTGTGAATGAGGCCGGATCATTTTGTAGCGGGCTTTGTTGTGGACTTGCTTGCGGGTTAGTGTGTTGTGGATTCGTTTTGCATAGTGGCGACTTATCGGGGAGGTTTTGGGGAAATGGCGGTTCAGGAGATGAGAAAATTTGTGGTGCAGTTGTATTCGGCCCTTGTTCGCAGAGTGGGGTATTGGCGCTAATGGAGCGAGTTGGTGAGATTTTGGAGCCGCTCTATCTCAGTCTGCATGGCTGCCATCTGTTGTAACAGTTGGGCGATGTATTTTTCTTGGACGGTAGTATCTCTATTTTCCGAAGCCTCTGGTTCATCTCTGGAAAGAGTGATAAGTTCCAGGCCAGTCTGTTCGGATGCATCTGAATCAGTCATTTGGCTGAAGGATTGTGCCTTTGACCTCGTGAAGTAGGGATGATCCGCCAGTTTTAGTCAACGCAAATCAACCTTTGGGAAAATAATCTAGACAAAATAAACCTTCTAAAAAAAAAAATTGAAGAAAATCAAGTTAGTATAAAGCGAGTAATTATTGCTTTAAATAATATGCACATAGTGAAAAAGCAGGAGAAAATAACAAAATGATTGTAAGACAATTAAATGCGCATCCTAATATGCATGGGGCCTCCCTTATGCCGGAGGTGGGCCTAAACGCCAGATATGCGGGATTACGACAGATTTGATCCAAGCTGCTAAACTGCAATGCTTTGTCGGAAATGAGACAAAATGAATGTACATTTTCCAATTTCAGCATGTCATGATTAGTCTTGGATTAGTCTATCCTTATCACGCTACACATAATATGATGATTGGTCATTGGGTTGTGAGACCCGTAGACATCTTTGGCGGATTTCTTAATTGTGGAGTCGATACCAAGGATCGACTCCACCTAAGGTGTATGCATGCATGACTTAAAATAAGGGTGGTATAGCTCTATCTTAAATTTTCTAAGATTTGGTGACTAGACACAAGGTTCCCGAGCGGACTACTCGAGTGAGAAGGCTACGCGGCCACCAGATGGTCCGGTCACTCGCGCATACGCCAACTCTCCTAAAATTTGGTAGATTGAAAGAAATTTGCGGTGCATAAAACACACCTCGCGTGTAGTGTGTGATAGTGTCAATTTTCCAGAGTGGAAGAAATATGAGCGAAATGCCAATTTAAGATAAGCAGTAAAAATATGAAAATTAAAGCAGTTATGCATGCAAAAAATTTCACAAAGGAAACAAATCAAAGCATTACATCAAACAAAGAGTGAAAGTAAAGCACCATTATAATTAACCTGAATTTTGCTATGGTTAAGAACCTGAAAGTTCCCCAGCGGAGTCGCCATGCTGTCGCGCCCGTTTTTCGACCTTGCTCGGGTCAAAGCGGAGCGCGGACGTGTCCGGTGATTCCTGGGTAAAAAGGGTTGAGGAGTCGCCACCTAATTATTTTTACGGTGAATTAGGACACCTAAATATTAAACTAAGTGCTGCAATGTAAACTCCAATTTTAAGGTCTGTGAAACTAGCGAGATTCTAGGTAAGGATTCTTTATTATCCTAAAGGGAAGGGGTTAGGCATCCTTTAAGATCCGCTAACTTGCGGTTATCCGGTCAAACTCAGGTTAATTATTACTAGAAAAATGCATGTTTGAAGCATGAAGTTAAAAGACGTCTGCAAATAATTAATAAAAAAGATGCATTTTAAAAGATAGATAAATGTAGAGATTTTTTCAAAATATGCATTTATATGATATCTAAAGAGAAATACATGTAGAGTTGGAAAAATATGTTTTTGACAATTGATAGTAAAACAATTTATTTATAATGCCAAAGAAGTAAAATTTTGGGAATCAATGAATTGTAAATTGACAAAAGATAAACTTATTCGGTATGATTAATAAAGCAAATAAAAGATGACAAAAGTTGTTTTGAAAATCTTGAATACGCGTGACGAGCCTAAAATAAGTAACTAGCGAAGGATTTCTAAGTTTGAATTTAACCGAGCCTACAAATAAATAAGCTAGCGACGGGTTTCAAATCTTAAACTACCCTATGAATTAATCCTAAGTTTGCCTATTCTAAGCATTTCAATAGTTACATAAGTGCGATAAATAATATTACAATACAAAGCGGGATAAAAGCTGAATTTAAAGAAAGAAATAAAATAAATAAACTCCGAGGAATAATTGCCTTTATTTACTTTAATCCTCGCAAGTTGTCAAGAACAAGCGGTTAGAAAGCAGTTAAATACAAATAACTTCATATCCGTATTCAAAACAGTGAATGTTTTGATCGCGGAGGCTCGAACTTAAATTTTGAAAAGAACATTCCAATCACGTCGTGGCTGCAAACATATGACTAATGTAGTTTATTTTGATTGCCTCGCCTACTAAACGTGTTGGTCTCTCGGGTGAAATAGAAAAGATCACTATAATCACGTCGTGGTCGCGAATATATAACTTGTTGGTTATTTTAGTCACCTCGCCTACTAAACATGTTGATCTCGGATAAAAAGGTTTAAGTCTTCATCATTGCCCAGAAGTTATATTTCCGTCTTTGCAACTGTGGAGGCCTCAAAATCGACGGATATTTTTCATCGGCCACTGTAGTATCGTGTTCAAATCAAAGAAATTAAATCAAAGCGATAGCGAGCGATAGCGATAGCTTGATGCTTGATAGCGGTAGCGATAGCGAGTAGTAGCTTGATAGCGTAAAAAAAAAGAACAGAGGCAATTTCCGAAAAAAGAAAGACGCGATGTTTATTTTAAAACAGTAAAAACGGTAAAAAGCAGTAAAACAATAATCTGAATCTGAGCGAATGGCGAAGCGAAAAACATTTCGAACAGACGCGGTATTTGTTCAAAACAGTAAAACAATGATATCCGTCGCAAGAAATTTAAAACAGTAAACTTAATAAAATAATAAGATATCTGTTGCACGGATGTTTAAAACAGTTAAGCTAAAAAAACAGAGAAGCGAAACAAAGAAAAGCGCGGCCTCGAATTCAATTCCATCGGCCTTAATGCGATATTAATAAAACAGTAAAACAGTGCCAAAGAAACGAGCAGTGAGCAACTTAAAATACCCGACCTGAGTTCTGAAATTCTGGAAATATCCAAATCGGGTCGACCCGACCCGAATCAGTGATTCAAATTAAATCGATTTCAAGACTGGCCAGATAACCAACAACAAGAATATGAAAAATGCAAGAATTCTGGAAATGTTACTCAAACCGGGTCGACCCGACCCGGGTCAGTGACCCGACCCGAATCAGGTAAAAAATCCGAAATCGAATAATTCCCTCAAATTCCAGATAACCAACATACAGGAATATAAGAATGCAAGAGTTTTGAAATGTTACCCAAACCGGGTCGACCCGACCCGAATCAGAAATTCAACCCGAAGTCAAATATTCACCAATTCAGATAACCAACATACAGGAATATAAAAATGCAAGAGTTTTGAAATGTTACCCAAACCGGGTCGACCCGACCCGGGTCAGTGACCCGACCCGAATCAGAAATTCAACCCGAAATCAGATATTCACCGATTCAGATAACCAACATACATGAATATAAAGATGCAAGAATTCTGAAAATAATACCCAAACCCGGGTCAGTGACCCGAGTCGGGTCGACCCGACCCGAATCATATGTCGAAATTAGAGAATCAAAAGTGGAGAACAAACCTTTTCGGACTTGATTCTTGAATAACAAGGAAGGCAAATGTTTGAAATCAAGAACACAACAAATATTTATATATTGAATCGTTTTTCCAAAAATCCTCCGAAAATTCCTTTGAAAATCCTCTCAAAAATCTGTCCAATCCCCCCAAAAATGAAGAACAACATGGGGTATTTATAGGTGGATTCCCCCTTAAAAACGAGTTTGAAATTCAAAAAAAAAGAGCCAAAATCGCGAATTTTAGGGGGGTAGGGGCGTGGGTCGAAGTGACGGGAGGGGTGTGGTGGTGTCAGGGTTGGTGGCAGGGAGTGGGTGGTGGCAGTGGGCGAGGTGACCGGTCGGATGGGGGGTACGGCGACGTAGGGGCAGGGGTGTAGGGTGTGCGGCGACTTGGGGGGGTTAGGGTTTGTATTTTTTTTTGTTTTTGGTTTTTTTAAGGGTTTTGGGTCTTTTGGGGGAATTAAAAGGGGTAAGGGAAATGGGTTTTGGGCTGACCGGGTTTGGGCTGCGGGTTGGGCTGTTTTGGTGGGTTTGGGAATGGGGTTTTTTAATTTGGGTTGAGAGGGAGTTGGGCTGGGGGCGACGGGAATTGGTTTGGGTTGGGTAGAAATTGTATTGGGTTGAAAAAAAATGAAAAATGGGGAGTTGGTTAAAATAAAAAGGAGTTTAACATTAAAAAATATTTTTTGTAAAAGATGTGAATTATTTAAAATAACATACCGATGTGATAATAATAAAAATATAATATTTGCGAAATGTTTAATGCTTAATAAAGGGGAAATGCGGTGCAATTTTGTGAGAATAAAATAACATAGAATTTTCGGATAACTTATGATTATTATAAAATGCAAATGATATAAAATATGCGAATAATAATAATAATACGTAGATACACACATATATGCCTATATTTTAAAATTATTTTAAAAGTGTCAAAATATTAAAAATTACGAATAAAATCATAAAAGATGGGACAAAATTGGGTGTCAACAGTAATATTTCCACAAATATTACTTCATTCCGTGAAGTAAAGCAAAACTATTTTTTCAGAAGATGTTGGTCCGAATGTTGTGACATTTGTCCCAACATTGTATACATTCAAATCAATCCTTAAAAAGATATGTAGGTTAAAATGTCACAACACCAAATCCAACATTAACCGTTAAGAATACAAATTTTCATTGAGGAAGAAGAGGTGATTAGTTCACTATATATTTGCAGAGGATGAGATGTAACATTTAACACCATTTATGGGTTCATCTAATACTATAAAGAAGAGGAAGATGAAAAATGGGAGGTTCGATATTTGCAAAGGCTGAAACGTAAACTTTAGCAGCACTTATGGTGTCATCCAATACATTAAAGAAAGGGAATAGTGAAAGAACGAATTAATTAGAAGGAATAAGGGGGTTACGTTTGAATATTTAGCATGATATTTAACAAATATGTAAGTCATTACTTTCAAATGGATGGGAAATATAAAGTATTTGACATGAAAAATAGACTAAAAAATAAGACAAATGCCCAAAAAGGCAGAAAATAGATAAATACTAACGGAGGTCGTAGAGATGTGTCACGTTAACTTATCTTTGACTAGTTTTATATTATATATAAATTTATGTCAAAGTACTCCATATGCCATAATTGCCTGATTACTAATGTTGACTTTTCGAGCAATAACATACAACTCCGGCACAAGTATTTAATGCATGTTGCAATGAATAAGGAAGAAAAGCATTGCATACAGTACATAATTTTTCTTTTCATTTTTGTGTGTGTTTTCTTATTATATCCATCCTGTATTTCTCACAAGTCTCTTTCAAATCACAGTGTGACAGTTAACTGTCATTTTTAAGTAAGAAGAAAATAAAGAAAAATAAATAAATAAAGAGAAAGAAGATGGCCCTTAAGACTAATTAAAATTAGGTTCCATTTCATATATAGTTAGATAGATCAAATGAGGTATAGTTGTTATTGTCACTGCAGGCTAAGTTTGGTGTTGAATTCTTGAGCTGATGATCATCTTCTAAAATTGATCCAAAATCTTGAAATTGCATCATGGGTTGTTGCCACGCAAAACTTGTGTTATAATGATCAAATTCTTCCGGTTGCCCTATTATTTCATCCCCAAGCATAGCTTGCATTTCAAGAAAGCTTGTGTTAAAATCAAGAAAATCTTGGGCACCTACTTGAATTGAAACCCCTTCATGTAGTTGATCCTCTTTAAGGAAATTACCACAAGGGTTATCATGAAAATTTCCCATAATAGTCTCATCCAATAGGCTCTCATTCTCAAAAGAATTTGGAGAATCAGATAAGCTTGCTCCAATAGAAGAATAATCTTGAGATTCTTGAAGAATATTATTATCTTGATCATCATGATCATTATTGGTTGTACCTTGGTTCAAGTACTTGGCGAAAACATCGGCTAGATCAATGTCAGCTCCGGCAGCTTCAGAGAGGGAGGGGCTCGGCGTTTGAAGGGTATTATCGTCTTTTCTGGAAGACTTTGAACGTCGGCTTTTCCGACAACCACCACCAACGGGGACATTTCGAAGAGAACCACCCTTAGTCCAGTATCTCCGGCAAGCTTTGCAAAAATACCTAGGTTGTGACAAGCTATAGTTGTTGTAGTAACAAAATTTTGTGTTGGTAGAGGCACACCTAGGACAATTTGGCGCTTTCTCAATGTTGGAATTTCGTGTCCTCTCAATCATGATCATTGGCCTTGGATGGTACGGTAGCATGTTTGTGAATAAATAGATCACTCTTGAACGCTAGAAATAATTTAGATAGAGGGAGAGAGAGAGGGGGTGTATGTGGGATTGACTAGGGGTGCATGGTGGGATTATATACAGATTTAGATATAGAGTAAATTACAGGACTTGGTCCTTGAAGTTTGGCTTTCATTACAATTTAGTCCATCATGTTTGAGTTTGTAGTGTCCAACTTGCACACTTCTCAATTTGTCTTGACGATATCGTTTAGGTTACCATAGGTGCAAATGCTAGTTGCATACAAAATGTTGAAGGTGGCTGAAAAGAAGGGAACAAAAAAGCAATCAAGGTGGAGCCACATTAGGGTATGTCACGCAACACCGCTTCGTTAAAACTTTTTACTGAACATATGTAGATACATAATGAGAAAATAAATTTATATAATATGTAATATTAAATATTAAAATTTGATAGCCACAATTGCGCTAGCTCACCGATCTGGCGCATCATTTTTCTAGTTAAGATGGCCAGTTTGAACATCCTGTGGAAATGTGATTTACATTTTTGAGGCATCATTAGTCATTTGTCAATAATATAGAGGTGCCATTATGAATATAGTTCAAAAAATGGAAAACTTGTGAAGGAAAGTCCTAATATTATATTTGAATTGTATCGTATAGTATGATATTGTTACAGTACTTATTACTTATTTGCGTTTTTAAATATTGACATCGTTTATAAAATTTTGCGTATGTCACTGACAACCAGATGTCTATATCAGTTTACTAATTATTGATTTGATTTTGAGATAGCAGAAAAAAGAACGTCTATGGTCGAAAAGATAGAAGGGAAAGATTATTTTAAACACAAAGTTGAAGGAAAGAAAAAGATTTCCACACTAATAACTAATATTCACAGACACCACTACAAAATGATATGACGTTAACTTTTTGGACCAAATTGGGTGCTAGATACAGCTTAGAAAATTATGTATAGGTGGCCCACAAGGGAGGTAGTAGAGTAGGGCTCCGAGGATTGTGAAGGGTGACCCGTACATTGGAGTTAAAGATAGGGATTGCAGGTGAGTATAATTTTGCGGATTCCGCACCGCACCTGCTTCAGTTGAGGTGGTATGGGTATAACTTTGGCGGGTAGTAGGCGGGTAAGGGTATTGAAACTGTACCCGTCACGGGTAGGCGGGTAGGTGGTGGATTTGCAGTCATACTCGCCCCGCATCCGCCCGCCTACCCGCCAGCTTTATACCCGCCCCAAGCCCAAAATATTAGCCTCCCATAAGTCGTGTCTTCAGCCCATAAGTCACGACAATTCTCTCATTCTCCAACAAAACTCAAAACCCTATGCCTCTTCAGTCCTTCACGCCTCCCTCTCTCTCGTTCCCCTTCATGCCGTCCCTCCTCATTCTCGACGTCTCTGCCTTTTTCTTTAAAGGAAAAATCACAAACTTTTTTTCACGAAGCACCTCGACGTCTCTGCCTTTTTCTTTAAAGGAGATGCTGATGTGCTTTCGGGTTGTCTTGGTGAGGTCAATTTTTGTGCATTTTTTAAGTTTTACCTATTGGGTTTGTCGAGTTCAATTGAAAAAGTTGAAAAACTTTAGCTTATATAGCTGAAATAATATATGGGTTTTGTCTACATTTGTAATATATAGCTATTTGGGTGGATAATTTTTGAGTTTTCTTGGAAATTTTGTTTTCTTGATTCTTTGTTGTAAGGGGGAAGAGGTGAAAAAAATGGGAAATTCTGATGGTGAAAAAATTCAGAATTATCCTCCCTCTCTCCCAAAGAAAATGAGACCGTGACAGTATTGATTCTTGACTCAAATTTTTGGTATAATTTTTGGAATTTGAATTTTTGGAATTATGTTGATCAATAATTGATCACAAATGAATTGATTACAAAATATGGCAGTCGGGTATTGACGGGTGACGGATATCCACTTGGGTGGTGGAGCGAGTGTGGAGTTAGGAATATTTCCGCTTAGACGGGTATGGATGTTGAAAATTGTATCTGCCACAGATGGCGGATATAAAATTTTCTGACGGGTACAGGTGCGGGGGAGGGGGTACCCGCACCCGCCCAGCCCAATTGCCATCCCTAGTTAAAGAGTGTTTAGGGGATGGGGAGGAGCGGATCTATTCTTTGCCAATGAATTCAATATATTTAATATGTATATAAAAAATTTAATTTTAAATTAAATATGTTATTATAAAAATATAATAAATGCAGTTTTAAAAAAAACTTCAAAGCCGATTTCATCAACTTAAAATTTTCGAATCCGTTCCGGCGAGAGGGAAAAGACTGATCTAGCCTTCAATTTATAAGTTTGCTTAAATTTGATAATTTTTATTCAAACTTTATAATTGTATTAAGAAATTTATCAAATATAAATAAATATTTAATTATGTATTATATTATATTACACATACATTAACTTAAGTTAAATATAAAAATTTATAAAATTTAAATTTTAAATCCACCTCGACACAAAAGGGAGAGTGTGAAAGAAAGGTCATCATGTGTAGACTGTAGAGTAGAAATGGTGTAAACAGATCGTGGGCGGTTTGAGTTTGCGAGCCGTTAGGTTCAAGAAAGAGTATATATATTACCCCCCATGTGAATTCACAAAGGAGTAAGGGCGGGCCCCTCCCTCACTCTACATGATTTAATTTTTTGACAAGGAAGATAGTACTATTAATTCACTGTTTCATAGGCGGATTATTAGTACACGACTATACGTAATTTCAAATAGGTGCTAGCTAATAACTCATGTGTCACTTCCTTATTGGGTCATTATGACCGTGATTAATGTTCATAGTCAAAACTTCTCTTAGTTGTCATTACCTTTTCTCACTATTTAACCCTTTCATTGACCAATTTGCCCCTATCCCTTTTTTAAAAATTAGGTAAAGCTAGCGTTTTAATATTAGATGGATCAGTACTACCATTAATAAGATTTCTCTATCTTTAAATAGAGGTTCCGAGTGTGAGTCTACTAGAAATGGAAAAAGAAAATCCTAATATGTAGTATTTTTTCTGTCTTATGTGTTGCGGATCCGCATTAATCGGTTATTCAAAATGGCTATTGGAATCATATTGGAAACACAAAAAATGATCTCGAGTTTGAGCTCATTAGAAATGAAAACATAAATTCTAGTAGTAGTGCTTCTCTGATAATGGGTTTACGCGGAGGGAATCCGCATTAATCGATTCTTCAAAGTGGCCATCCGACGTCGTACTGGAAATACAAAGAATGATCTCACCAAAAGAATTAGAATTAGATACGAGTTTCATCATTAATCCATCACTAATATATCATTAAATAGGGTTAACGATAGATTTTTTTGTTTCGTTAGATAATTTATCCGTCTAATTTTTAGTATTGGATCGAGTACTTTATCTTAGGTTTCATGCAAGTAATTTAACAAAAACGAATAATTGTTTTCATAATTAACAACTATAACAAGATGGAGCCAACAGTCCTCTAAATTACAATCGATTGCAAAGATCAGTGCATGAGTTTAAGGATATACTTGGAAAATTAAGTATATAGGACTAGTGAAGAAATTAATAAGCCTTTTACCAAAATAGTCGTCAAGCTCTCCTACTCTCCTTCAACTAGTAACTAGTAACTAGTAGTTAATAGTATAGATATTATAGTCATATGAGAACGAATTTCTTAATACTCCCTCCGTCCCAAATTTATTGTCATATATTGAGAGTTACTTCATCTGGATCAAATAGAGTCTCCACTTAGCATTTTTTTTTAGTAAAAAGAGTGTTCACTCATCAAATCAATAAGAAATTAACCTTATTTTTTCAGATTTGCCCCTATTGCGTATTATGTGATCAAATTCAAATACATATTTAATTAGAGACGGGTTAGTCAAATTATTTCTTTTTATCTAGGAGTTTATATTTTCTTAAGGAGTATGCAAATGGCTAAGTGGACACTCTTTTTGATCCGGAGGGAGTAATTTGATTAACTTTTGAAGTCAAATTTAATTAGATCAACTCAATATACTATAGTTAAAATTTAAATATTAAAAATTATACGAGGAATGCTCAAATTTCAACTTTTCTCATATCAATTCGATGAAGAAACATATTTTAAAAAATTGATCAAAATCGTTTGACCTTCCAAAAGTGAAACATGCATGGCAACTAATTATGTGGGGAGGAAGTATAACCTTATGGTCATCAATGCATTTACCAACTACTTTAGACGTAGCTTGTTTAAGCTCTCCAAACATTAATGACACTAATTAATTGGCATTGAAAATGACCTATACGCCTCTGAGACTAGTATAGGATAGCTAAGTACTAGAATAACTTAATTTTATCGTATGATAACACTATGTTTATGAGCCCGACTATCGTACAGTATAGTAATTTAATTTAAAACTTGTACTATTTAATTTACTGCCTTTAGTTCATGATCATGATTAGAATAATGATGATTTAACCTAATTTGATTGACACTTGTTAATTATCATTAATCATTTAACCCACAAATATAGTAGGCACATAGGACCTGAACTTGAGCAATGTACAGTAATTGTTTCAAGATTAGTCTGCGTGTGTCTATATGCAAGTGATCATCCTATATATATCTGAATAAAAATCCGTGCGTTTCATTTGGCCGACAGAATTACGTTGATCTAAAAACTAATTTACAATAATTGACTTGTATTCATTTTATATACTCCCACCGGCGGTGGTGGAGTCAGGAATTTCGCAAAGAGTGCAAATTTTCTTCACTTATGTTAAGAATATCAGAGACGGATCTAGAATTCAAACTCTAGGGGTTCAACCTTTTAAGAATTTTAGTATTGAATAATTAAATTTCTAAAATTATGGGTTCAAGAGTTTGGGGTTCAATTGAACCCTAGTTATAGTGCTCCATTCATCCTATGAAGGATATGCGAAATTAAATATATACTCATGATAGTTAACATTTAATCTATATATACCGTATAAATTTCCGGTGAAGGGTGGTCACCTTCGCCTAAGGTGGCTCCGGCCATGCCGCCGTTCATATATAAAGGAGTAGTATTTTTAGCTTTTACATTTAGTCTTAGATTAAATAATAGTTTACATATTAATAAAGGTATTAATTTTTACTTTCAAATTTATTCTTATTTAAATAAGTGAGTTTTTACATAATTAAAAAATCATATTAAAGAGGTCCTATTTAGTTAAGGGTAATTTAATGACAAATCTTCTTACTTCTTAATTTTTTTTGAATTAGGAGTGTTCAAGCTTAAAACACCATATAATATGGATGAAAGGAAGTAGTAATATTGGGATTTTCTTCATTTTAAAAAATGCTCATAATTTAGTATTAGTTTACGTCATTTTTTACCTCTTAAAATTTCAGATAATGAATTTTTTGACTGCTAACTTTAATGTCAATGAATTTTTTGACTGCTAACTTTAATGTCAATGATTGTTTTTATCTCTTTCAAAAGGCGATTAAGCTATTACTTCTTAAACCTACAAAGTAATTAGGTTAAGTGAAATTTGTTATTTTTATTTTAGTATGCCACCTTTGGTAAAATTATACTTTGTTCGCTTCAATTTTAGATTCACTCCTTCCTTTTTAATCAGTTCAAAAAAGAATAACATATTTTTATATTTCATACTAACAATTTAACTTAAACTTCTCTTTTACTGTTAATGAGATAATTTATAGTCACATAATATCTATGATTTATTTTAAATTATAAATTTTAAAAAAATTAATTTTATTTAAGATCCGTGTTCAATCTAATACACTCACATAAATTAAAATCGAGGAAGAATATGAGTAATCTTTTGATGATTATGAAAAAACAAGAAAAAATATCTTTAATGATTAACCTAGGGGCAAAAATGGAAAATGACGTCGTTCACATAGGAAACGCCTCTAAATGCAGCGCACTTTTTCAACATGCATGGGGATCATCAACGAAGAACTGAATGCAGAGGAAAGCATGTTGCATTGCACGTGCTAGATCTGATAAGTAACTTGTTCATCTTCTTTAATTTTTATTTTAATTCCAATTCCAATTCAAAGTATTTATTTAATAAAAAATTAAGGGGTTCATTAGAAGTCATTCTCAAATCTCAATACATGGTACATAAAATCCTCGTTAATATAAAGTCAGTCTATTTCACTCAACGTCAAACCTTCAAATAGAGTATTCATTATATCAAAGTCAACCTTTGTGTATCTCCTTTTTTTTTCTATTTTTTCTTTCTTTCTAAAGTTTTCAGATCCCAATATGCATTACTTTATTTTTCATTATCCTTGTAATAGTAGTTTGTGCCGTTTACCAAAGAGTTAGGATCAATATAGAATCAAAGAGGTTCTTGATCAATTACGTTGTCATAATAATTGCTTTTTTGGAATGGAAAAGAATATTTTATATTACCCAAAAAACGAGGAGGGTTAGAGATTTGGAAGAGGGCCATTAGGAAATTCTTTTCGAGACAATGATTAAATACTAAATCAAGCTGAGAGTATGTATTGACTAAATCCAATTTAATAATAACAGTGCACATTATAAAGATATATGTCATGTATTCATTGAATTAATATATGATGGAGGTACATATAATTAGTTTTACCCTGTTCAATAATAATATTTGATTGAACACACAATTTAAGCTTATTTATTATATTAGTGGTAATATATATATAAAGAGAGAGGGGGGGGGGTGCCGATTGAGGTGGTGGGTTATGGGTTTACGTAGTAGTTAGTGGTGATAGTGGTTGGTAGTATTGGTTAATAATGGTGTTGATGGTGGCACATAGTTGGTGATGGCGGTTGAAAATTAGGGTGGAAGATATATAGTGGTAGCCATTAGTGACTGATAGCAGTGATTAACAATATATAATGATAGCTTATAGTGATAATTATTGATAATGTTGGTGGTGATCATGATTGTAAATATGGTCGCTAGTAGTGGTGCCGGTTGATTGTGATGGTCGACGGTCTTGGTTATTATGGGTGAGGATGATGATAGTAGGTGGTAGTAGGTGATATAGTGGCTGACGACAACGATGATTAGCAGTGATAGCCAACGGAGTAGTAGTGAAATAATATTATCTTTGCAAAAATCTTTAAATGATATAATATTTTAATGATATTAAAATTTCATTGGAAGCTTTAACCATTCAAATTTACTCGAAAAGTGAACTTCTACTGGTCCCTAAACTTCAAAAATGTAGTACCCCACCCTAAGATTCTACATCTTCTATTGGTCCCTAAACTTAATAAAATCTACCAATGTCATAGCACCTAAGACCTCTTGTCAATATAGGGAGGGAGAGGGGGAACAAGGTAGGATGCACTTCACACTATGATTTTGAATCATAAAGGAGAGGGGGGCTAAAGCATATTACTCTTCTTTTAAGGAAAATTTAAATTTCATTTTGCAAAATTGAAAAATGTAAAGTCATTTGGTTGATATAAGTTTTAATATTTTCACGTGGTGTGTTTTACATCCAATATTAATAAAAGTTTTAATATTAACCTTCTTATATTGTTCCCATCCAATATTAAACTTCCTGTTGATGTGATGTAACCATAGAAATAAATATACAAATAAAACTAGACAAAAGAAGTTCATAGTTATGGGTCGATCACTCGGTTACTAGTTATAGTCTTCTGTTGGAAAGGAAAATAAATTCACGTGGTGTGTTTTACATCATTTTCGTGAAATCATGTGAAAGAGAAGGGGAAGAGAAGAGATGATGAGTACAATAATAGACGGTTAGAGGCAAATTTAAGTATTTAAATTTGATAAAATTATAATTCGTTACATTTTTATAATACGAATTTAAATTTTAATATTTATTGAAACTCTAGTACTTAATACTCTACTTTTACATATATAATTGTATACTATGTATTTTTCATGTATATAATTTTGAATTGTGATTAGATCCATTAAACTCATGCTTTATCATTCACATTGTCAATAGCCTTCACGTCTCAAATTTGCTGATGTCTAATGTCCATCAAGATGTCACAAGATAACGGTTTATACTTCACTCCACATTGAAAATTTCCTCTTAATGTCAAAAGTTAATTGAAAATCAGGTGAATATAGGCTCATATATCACTACTAAAAAAATTCTATTTTCCCACGGAATGTCGGTTAGAAAAATTAAAATAGTAGTGTTTTAACACGGAAATATTTAAAAAGTTTTTCAGCGTTTCAATGAGAACTTTTTTCCCACCATACGTTTTTCCAATGAGCTGTTTCAGTGGAAATGAGGTTGGAAAATCATGTTTTATAGCACAATTTTTTTTATTGAATGTCAAAGGAAAAAACCTCTATTTCTAATAATGTACCCATGCCCCTTTAATTCCGCATCTTCTAAGAGCAAATTAAAAAAAAACTACTTATGAGTTAAAACCAACGTAAACTAATTGAAATTGCTAAAATTTTACAAGTAATGATACATCAAATTTTGTGCTTGTCTAAATTTGGCATATGGTTTGAGTTATATGAGAATTAAGTACTCCTTAGGCAATAGATGGTGGAGAATGCTTACTTATCATCCAACCTAGGCTAGTTATTTTACCGACCTCCTTCACCCTCCCCTCCACCATGACTCCTTCCAACCCCCAAAAAAAAGTTATGGAAAAATTATTTCTTTCGTCTCAATTTCTATGATTTTTTCTTATTTGAAAACATCCTCAAAAGTTCTGATTCTACCTATTATGTTGTATTGTTATTTTAAATATAATATTTATTTTGATTGTTATTCATCACTTAATTTCCACTAAATTTGGCACTGAAAAATTCGGTGGCTATTTCCTACTGAATATCGGTGGGGAAAAAAATCTAAATAATAGTATTTTCACGGAAAAATTAGAAAGTTTCCAACGTTTCGATGGGAACCTGTTTCCCACCATGAATTTTTCCAGTGAGTTGGTTCGGTCAGAATGGGGTGGAAAAATCATGTTTTATAGCACATATTTCTCACTGTATGTCGGTGGAAAAAACCTCTTTTGTAGCATTGATTTAAATTTTTGTTGTATCGTATCGTTAAATTCATTATTATGTGACGACAAAAAGACTTATTATATATAACGGCCAATTTGGTGTGATTGCGTCGTTATCTTATTTATGTTCTTCTCATTTTGTTTTTGTTTATATTATTTAATAATCTTATTTTATCTTTTACCCTGCCTTTTCTTTATAATAATTTTACCTCGTACCTATTTTTCTTTATAATATATTGCGGGCATTTGCATAGATTGTATCATTTTCTTTATAATAATTTTACCTCATACACATTTTTCTTTATAATATTGTGAGTTTCTTCTTCAGGATACTGATGTCATGTGGCTTTATGTAATACTAAAAAAGATAGCACAATCTATGCAAATGTTATATTCATCAAAATAATATAATACGATACATACAATATGATACATTATAAAATGATATGTAATAATCATCCCAACAAGCTGTTAGTTAGGAGTGCCAAGAGTTTCTTTATTCTTTTTCAAAAAAAAATTCTGCATGGTGTTTATAATATCTCAGATGTTTCAAATTGCTTGACTGTTGCAGTTTCTCTTAGATGGAATATATTCAGTAATGTTCAGTTGAAACAGGGGAAGCCTCCTATCTAGAGATGGCAGTGGATCCTGGACCCGGTGGATCCAGATCTGTTTTATAGGATGAATTTTCAAATTTAGACCCAACGGATCCGGATCGGACCCGGATCCATTTCTGATGGATCGGATCTGGATCTGGATCTTATATTTGAAATCCATATCCGGTCCAAATCCGACCCGTGAATCCGTTTTTATTAAATATATCCATAACCTATCCTAGAATGAATTTGAGTCTTCCTTTGGTTTCTTCATGCATTACTAACTACTACTAGTGTAACTAATAAGGCTATATTAGAATACATGTTGATATTCGTCCTAATATAAAGAAGATTTGTGGATCATGTTTTGTTGTAGCTTCTTTTCTTTTGGTATACGGCTTGTATATGGGGTTTTGTCCAAATTGTTAATAAATTACTAACCTTATCAAAGAAAATAGAAAGAAGATCTGCAATTATCTACACTACATGAACTTGAGATTTGACATCAAATTGTGGTATACATGGACAGGAAATGCTGAAGTATTTTGCTGATTAACAGTAGGAAAACTTCACATTGAAATTATCTAGACATCACTTGTTAATTTTAAGGGTAAAGAAGTGTTTATTCAGTATAGGAATAATGGTGACTTCAAAATAGTTGTGTTCCGCAATAAGATGGTTAGGGAAAGAGAGCAATTTAAGACGGTTAGGAGGTTCTGCTCGATGTTATCATTTCTTTCTTAGGATTGTCACTAGACGTGGCTTACACAGCCAACTAGGAGTTTGCAATTCACAGTTGCACTCATTGCAAGTGCAACTTATGAGGCAGATGAATCACCTGGAAGAAATATGCTCTCTCGCCTTGGTTAACTTTGATATATCATACATGATAGCTGCTCCCACCTAAACTCTTCATGTCATGTTGAAATCAAGACTTGTCCAGCCAAATATTGCACAATTGTAATATGCCAAGTAAAATGGAATAGGATGAGTAATAATGAAAAAAAACACAACTTGATGTTTTGAATGTCTTGTACCTGATAAGCTTGTTTCTTTGATTGTCTTATTGCTGACCTAATGGAATCGGATGGAATTTCCATCAATAAACATACATGGACATGCAGTGGACGGGTGGTTAAGGTCTTGAACGTGAAAATCACATTTCTGAATTACTTTGCCTAGTATAGACCAGGGAAAGCTAGGTACTTGGTTGGTCGTTGATAAATATAGTAAAGAGTGATAACCTAAAAATGTAATTTTTTTTTACATGTGGATCCATATCCGATCTGTGGACCCGGTGGATCCAGATTTGGATCTGATTTTTATGGACCCGATGGATCTGAATTCGGATCTGGATCCAGATATGAAAAACAGATCTGAATCTGAATCTAATAGGATTCGGTCCAGATCCGATCCGTTATCATCCCTACTCCTATCATAAGTTGGAGAAAGGCAAAAGTTTCGGCCCAAGAAATCATGAATTGGGTTTATCAAAAAGATGTCTCAAAAAAAAAAGATTTTCTTTGATAACGGTCTTGACTCGTATGATTCAAATGATAGAAAATCTTGAAAAACAACTTTATTTTGTGTCTCTTTACACAATTGAGATTATTTTTGTTTCACACAAATATGAACCCAAAAATCTTTTGGGTCCACAAACTTTGGGTCGTCCCTTCGGGGACATCCGATAGAATTTGGATCGACTTTTTTATACGACAAGAATAATAATAATAATTAATGTCAGTTGTATGAGTCACGTAATAATTTTTTTCTAAATTCTTCGATCATTGGACTCTTTCGCCAACTACTCCATTTCACCTTAAACTAAGGGCCATCGAATATGAGTTTCTATTTTTCAAATATTATTTGGTTATGTATTGGAATGATTTTTTGGTTAGTTTTTTAAGACGAGTTATTCTATTTTGAATTAGATCAGTTTTTCAAGTATATTTTTTTTCACTCATAAATCTTCAACTTTTTAACAAATGTGTGTTCAAACACAACTTTAACTTTTAAATATTATTTTTCAACTTCAATTTCAAAAACCTCTTCATTTTTTCTTTTTCAAATTCCAATTAAACTTATGTCCAAAAGCATGTTAGTAATTTGGCCAACCTATAACAATTACCAAAGGGAATGAAAAGGCAACAAGAAGAAGAAGAAGCCAAACGTTACGAACCCCTACCTTGTGTACTAGAAATTAGCATCCAAACAATAACCAAATCCGCAATATATATATATATATATATATATATATATATATATATATATATATAAATGGAATTATAAATACAAATCTTATATATATATATATATATATATAAATGGAATTATAAATACAAATCTTAATTGATATGAAACTCCTAAATATCAAGCAAAATCCTAACATTACAACAATCCTAATATTAAGAACGATCACATAGTTTAGTACGTTTAGTTGATGATTCTAATTTCAGATGGAGTCAAAATTCTAATTATTAGGGAAAGTCCTAGATATTACTTTTTTTTTTATCCAATATCAAATAGTATTTATTTGATTTTAAAGGGTATAAAAGCCGTTCAATATTTGAAGGATATTATGGTCAATCAACATTTATATTCATGCTTTTAAAATAATACGAGTCTCTATGTTCGTGCTTTGCACTGTAAATAATGGATTTTGGGCCTAACTCAACCCAAAAAGCTAGCTTGTAGGGTGAAGATTATCCAAGTCCATATAAGGAGTCCATGTTCCCATTCCATATCTGACGTGAGAATCTTAACACTCCCCCGCAGGCCCAGACCTTGTTAACTGGAGCGTGGATAATATAATTTGGGGGCCCAACATTGGTGAACAAAGAATTGGAATTAGTCTGACTCTGATACCATGTAAAGAATGGATCTTGGGTCTAACTCAACCCCAAAAGCTAGCTTGTAGGGTGAGGATTTTCCAAGTCCATATAAGGAGTCCATGTTCCCATTCCATATCCGATGTGAGACTCTTTCTTAACACTTTACATGGTATCAAAGCCAGACTCATTTCAATTCTTTGCTCACCGATGTTGGGCCCCAAAATTATATTATCCACGCTCCAGTTAACAAGCTCTGGGCATGCGGGGGTGTGTTAAGAGTCCCACATCGGTTATGGAATGAGAATATGAATTCCTTATATGGACTTGGACAATCTTCACCCTACAAGCTAGTTTTGGGGGTTGAGTTAGGCCCAATATCCATTCTCTACACGAATATATATTGCTTCAAATAATAAGACATGCGTACCTAAAATTGAAACTTTCAACTGCATATATATTCTAAAAATAATTGTACTGTTCAACAATTAATTCTTTAAAGTAAAAAAGAAATATAAGTTGATGTATGTAAGAGTATAGAAAAAGAGGAGGAAGAATAAACAATGAAAAACCCAACATGACCAACCTTAGATGCCAATATTAGAGCTAACACACATGCCACTTAAGGAGTATATCCAAAAAGTTAGTTTTAAAAGAACTTGAGTCATTTATCATGTAGGTTTGTGGTGATGGTTCCCGTCAATTGCTAACAAGCTTTTATTATTAAAGGAAGATATTTCCGCCCTTTCATTGATTATTCTGTATAATATATATAGTATTACATAATTATTTAAATTGATACAAACTAGGTAACTAAATCTCCCTAATTATAATTGGAATATAAATTTACCTAATATAAAAGATATACAAAATATGGTAATATACAAGATATGGTAATATTCTATCACGCCCCCACAGTTGAAGCGTAAGGTTCTCGTACGCTGAGACTGGCTCAGAAATCATCAAAGAGCGCGAAAGTCCTTTAGTGAATATGTCAGCAATCTGATATCGGGAAGGAACATGAAGAACACGAACTTGTCCACGAGCAACTTTCTCACGTACAAAGTGAATATCAATTTCAATGTGTTTAGTGCGTTGATGTTGAACGAAATTGTCGGAAAGATATATCGCACTTACATTATCACAGTAAACCATTGTAGCCTTACGGATTGGGCATTGAGGCTCAAGTAGAAGGTTGCGTATCCAAGAATCAGAAATGACATTCGCTACACCTCTGTACTCATCTTCGACAATGGATCGAGACATAGTAGGTTGTCTTTTAGAAGACCAAGAAAGCAAGTTATCTCCGAGGAACACACAATAACCTGACGTGGATCGACGAATGTCAGGACATCCACCCCAGTCAGCATCAGAATAAGATGTGAGACTAGAGAGTGAGGACTTACAAGTGTAAGCCGAAATGAAGAGTACCTTGTACATATCACAAAATACGTTTGAGGGCATTCATATGTTCATCCGTCGGGTTGTGCATATGTAAGCATATTTATTGTACGATATAGGATATATCTAGTCTCGTGAAAGAGAGATAATGCAATGCTCCTGCTAAACTGCGATAGTGAGTCGGGTCGGCATACAGAGAACCCGAAGAGGCATTGAGTTCGGAATTAGAGTTCACCGGTGTGTGGATCGGTTTGCAAGACGTCATGCCTGCTTGGTCAAGAATCTCTTCAGTGTACTTCTTTTGACAAATAAATAAACCACATGAATATCTCATAACAGCAATGCCTAAAAAATAGCTTAAGGAGCCCAAATCCTTCATAGCAAACTCAGAGGTAAGAAGTGACATGATAGATCGGCGAAGTGCATCAGAAGATGTAGTGAGAATGATATTATCAACATATAGTAGGAAGTATGACATGTCATTACCCTTGATATAGATGAGCAGTGAATGATCAGATCTGCTATGTGAAAAACCGATAGATGATACAAAATTAGCAAACCGTTGGTACCATGCACGAGGAGCATGTTTAAGTCCATAGAGTGATTTATTCAAAAGACACACATAATCTGGATGAACTGGGTCCCTGAATCCGATAGGTTGATGCATATATACGGTTTCATGAAGGTCCTCATGCAAGAAAGCATTTTTGACGTCAAACTGATGAATGAACCAAGATTTGGATAAAGCAATACTAAGAATAGTCTAAATAGTCGCTGGTTTCACTACCGGGTTGAAAGTTTCATCACAATCCACTCCCACCTGTTGAGACCTGCCATCACCTACAAGACGGGTCTTGTGCCTCTCAAAAGAACCATTAGATTTCTTTTTATGTTGAAAAATCCATATAAAATGAATAATATTAGCATCAGGAGGATGAGGTACTAGATTCCACGTCTTATTTTCAATAAAAGCATTATATTCGTCAATCATTGCATTTTTTCAATTAGGATCGAACAAAGCATATTTCAGATTATGAGAAATCGGGGAAGGGGCAACCGAAGTGGACAAATTAAATAGCCGTTTGTGATTGAAAATTTCGTGCATAGCACAGGGTTCCATTGTCCGTCGGAGTGCCGTTTGAGGTAAGATGAGATTAAGAGGTGGTGGCTGAGACGTGGCAGCGGGACTGGGAGTAGGACCGGGAGTGAGGGGTTTCCGAGATGGGGCAGTATTGTCAGGAGAGATGTGGCTGGACAAGATGCAGCCATGACGGGCTGTTCCGAGGCTCGGCTGGCCGAGAGGTAGCCAAGATGGAAGGCTATGATGGGCTGGTCCGAGGCTTCTATTGTGGGGCTGGGTGGACTGCCTGCCTCGGGATGACAACGGTGGGGCTGGTTTCCAGTGATGATGGTGACTGATTGTACAAGTGATGGATTAGAATGTGATTTAGACCATCATTTAGGAAGTCATAGGAATTTTGAGGTGGAGAATTGAGTTTGGCAAAGGGGAATTGTGACTCATCGAATATGACATGCCCAGAAATGATTATTTTTCAGCTTGACAAGTCATAATAATTGTAACCTCTATGATTGGGGGAGGGGGTAACTAAGAAGGACACACGGGGATGACCGAGGTTGCACCTTGTTGATTTGAGTGGAGGGATGGATGGGGTAGCATAGACATCCGAAAGTTCATAAATGCTTATAGGAAGGATCCCGAAAATAGAGAACTTGAGTCGGTGACCTGTGTTTGAGAGACTTGTTTGGGAGAATGTTCAAGAGATATGTTGTCATTGAGAGTGCGTAATGTCAAAAATAGGGGGATAGAAGTGTGGTCAAGGAGGGCACGAATTAAGTTGTTTATGGTTCTAATTTTTTGTTCGACTTTTCCATTTTGTGGAGAGGTATGTGGACAGAAAAAATGAAAAATAAGGTCGTCTTTGGCGCAAAACATTTTGAATGGTTGATCATCGAATTTCCCTCCATTGTCACAATGAAAACATTTGATATTCTTTTCAAATTATGTCTTTCTGAAAGCACTAAAGGATGAAAAAATAGAATAAACTTGGGACTTATTACCAATGGAAAAAGTCCACAGAAAGTTGGAATAATCATCTAAAAATAACACATAATATCTATGCCCGGCCATGCTTAAAATGGGAGTAGTCCATAAATAACTATGTATTATATCAAATGGCATTAAAGTACATGTGGATGAAGAATAAAATGGCAATTTGACATATTTTCCAAAAACGCAAGATTTACAGACATGAGTAGTAGAGACATGTTTGCACTAAACAAATTTATTTTTGCTAAGGAAGCGTAACCCCGGATGTCCTAATCTATTGTGCCATAAAGAAGATGAAAGAGCTGCATAGGTTGATGGATAAGAGGCTAGATGGCCGACAATGGTGGTGATAGGATAGAGGTCTTCGATGCTGTCACATCTCATTATTCGCATCCCTGTCATAAGGACCTTCACAGAAAAACCAAAAGGATCAAATTCAAGGGAAACGTTATTGTCGGTTGTGAAATGACGCACAAAGATTAGATTTTTGATAAGTTTCAGGGCATGAAGGATATTGTTTAAGACTAACGGTGGATGTGGTGGGGAGAGGGATGATTGTCCATAGCCTCGAATAGGAATGCAATATCCACTACCAACAATAATATTTTGATTTAAATTGCTCATATTGAAATAAGATGAGAGAGTACATTGGGATGCCGTCATATGAGATGTGGCGCCAGTATCCATGTACCAACCATCGTCTGGTGCATTGAGAGGCATCGTGTTCATAGACGCCTCAATATCCACCGGTGCGTAGGTTAAATGAAGAGAGACATGTGCATCGTATGCCTGCTGCGGACGTGTGCCGAAGATGCCTAATGTCAAGAAGGGACATGGTGGAGCAGCCTAAGACAGTGGGGCCCATGCAGTCCATGATGAGTAGGCAGCCAACAGCGGGGGCTGGCTGCCGGCTAACGAGGGTTGCCCTCTGCCGCCGCCGCTACTGTTTTCGGTTCAGCCGGAATTTCTCCCTTTGTTGTTGGTCCGATATTGTGAGCCACGTTTTGGATCGTTGGCTTATCGGTGTTGCGGGGCAGAGGTCGAGCCCCTCAGATCGATAATTGTGCCACCGGTGGTCATGAGGGTGGCGTCGGCCCGTTGGTTTTCCGTGTTTCTTCAAGGATGAGTCTTGAACAGGCCTCATAGAATAGAGGCAATGGCATGCTTTGTTGAAGGATAGTAGTGATCTCGTCATAAGATTCATTCAAACCCGCAATGAGTTGTATCACCAATTGTTGATTGGTGGCCGGTGCGCCAACGTTGGGTTTGGTGTTATGACATTTGACCCAACATCTCTTCTGAAGTACTGATTTGAATGTATAAAAATGTTTGGACAAATGTCATAACATTCGGACCAACATCTTCGAAAAATAGTTTTGCCTTTCTTTACGGAATGAAGTAATATTTTTGTAAATATTACTATGAAGTAAAAATTACTTGGCAAGGTAAAAAGGAGCCGGTGAAATACGTGGGAAGAACGAGTCAAGGTTGTTGCTTTGCGTGATCAACAAGTCAAAGATGTTGGAGGATTTTACTCCATGATCTTCTCCAACAAACATACCAGCTGCCCACCTTTCCATCAACATTCTCAATGGACCGATGAGCTTTTCAAGGAAGAATATCTACTATAAATAGAGAGGCTACTATAGTGAATCGATATCTAGAATTAGATTGTAAAAATACCAAGAGAGCTCTCAGGATTTCATCTCAGAAATCTGGATCACAAGTGTTGCTTGAGTGTGCCGACAACATTCTGTCCAACATTATAATTGATGTTTAGATTCTGGATTATTTTTGTATGGAACGATTGTAATGAGAGGTTGTTTATGTCTGTCTACTTAGATTTTTCAGGCAGAACTCATCTGATACTTCAACTTTTAATTCCTTTTCATTTTATCTTGTAAATCTATAAAGAAAGGAATTTGTAATTTTGTATATAATATTTATACAATACATTTGGTCATTGACCATTATTATATAACTTATGAACATTTTAAACCTTTGTGTTCTTTAAATTCCGCTGCATTTACTCTTTAAAGTTTTTGTTTTGCTAAGTGTTGTTACTGGTGTTTGATGACATAATTGTCGACATTCGGAAACAGAATTGGCATTCGATTTATTTCATCTCTTGTTTTTAGTTTCCATAGCATTTGACACCCTTCAAATAGTATCAGAGCCGAGACTTAACACAATAAGTGCTTGGTCCATTTGTCATAAGCTATGGATCCGGCAAATCCGACTATTGATAGACTTCATATTTTAGATGGATCAAATTATGCCTATTGGAACATTCGCATACGTTCACATATCAAATCAATTGATATTCGTGCATGGATATCTATAACCAATGGGTATGTTGTTCCAATGTTGCCACCGGATAAAGAAGGTGACATTATTGCTAAACCTGAATCTGAATGGACTACAGAAGAAATCAATAATGCTAGCTTTAACGAAAAGGCCTTAAATGCAATTTTTGGATGGGTTGATCTTTACAGTTCAAACTCATTCAAAACTGCCCCACGGCCAAGGACGCATGTGATACTTTACAAATTCATTGTGAAATGAGCTCAAGTGTTCGTCGAACAAAGCTACGCATGCTCATGAGTAAATATGAACGTTTAAGGATGAAAGAAGTGGATGATATTAAATCTTATTTTAAAATTTTGATTAACATCTCAAATGAATGTCAAGTGCTTGGTGAACCATTAACCAACACTCAACTTATTGAAAAGGCTCTCCATTCTTTTCATGAAAAGTTCAACTTAAAGATTTGTGCTCTTGAAGAAGCTCACAATATTGCCACAATGGACCGTCATACCTTGATGAGCATACTCAAAACTTATGAGATGAACATTGAGAATCAAAAGAAATTGTATAAAAGCAAGAATGTGGCACTTCAAGTTCAATCCCCGGAGAGTCAAATCGAAGAAGATGATGAGAATCTTGAAGAAATTAGTGAAGGTGCAAATGTTGCCTTACTCACTCAAAAATACAATTCGATGGTGATGAAGTTAAACAATGAGAGAAATCAATATATATCTAAAGAGCACCAAAACCAAGTCTTCAATCAAAATCCCACTAGATTCCTTCCAAATGTACAAAAATGAAACCAACTAAGAAGAACCAACTTAGATCGTACCAAATTTGATCCCAAATAACTTGAGTCCGTGCAATGTCATGCATGCTCAGGTTGGGGTCATTATGCTAATGAATGTACAAACACTCTTAGAAAATTTGGTAAGAACTTATGGGTTTCTCTTAGTGATGATGAAGAAGAAAAGGAAGGAGATCGTGAAATTGTTACACAAGCAATGCTGGCCACTGTTTTTTAACAATCTCTATCAAATAATGAAGATATCGTATACAATGTTGTCTCAAATGTCATGACATTTGCTCCAATATCAGCAATGACATCAACATCCTCAGAGACATCCGAAAGGTATGAATTCTTTAACTATTTTGATGTTAATTGCTTTAGTAGTTCTATTTCTATTAGTGAGGCTGAATGTATAGATCAAGTTGAATGCAAAGATGATATGATTAATGAATTACAAAGTATTTGTAAAGCCTTAATCATAGAATTCAAGAAACTTGACAAAAAGGTAAAATCTTTAACTCATGAGAATTTGGTATTAAAAGGCACGATAACCCGACTTGAGGTTGCACTTACCAAAAAGAATATTGAATTTGGTAAGATCCGTGTGAAATTGGATTTAGCCGAAGCAACCTTCCGTAAGCTCAACACGGGGACTTCAAAATTGAATGAGATACTCAACTTTAGTAAACCCTCACATGAAAAAATTGGGTACGAAAACTCTCTTAAAACCATATGCTCTAATCTCTTTGATAAAAAAAAGAAAATATGATTTGTAAAAGAAAAAGAGATGAATAATAGGTTCTCATATATGTCAAAGAATATGAAGTTTGTGTGTCATCACTATAACTCCCCTGGACACTTAAAACCATATTGTTTCAAACTTCACGATTCAGTAAGCAAGATGTTGTCCAACATTTCAGATAATAATCGAAGCAACATTTCTGAGTCAAAATGTAAAAAATGTTTTAAGAGAGTTTGGGTTCCTAAAAAGAATATAACATGTAATATTGTTATAACTGCATTAAGAACTAACATTTCAGGTTCTTGGTACTTTGATAGTGGATGCTCTCGCCACATGAGTACAAAAGGTTTTCTAAAGAACTATGTGTTATTCAATAGAGGAAACGTGACTTATGGAAGTGGCAGTAAAACCAAAATAATTGGAAAAGGGATCTTAGATGATCCTGGATTTTCAGCCTTAAGAAACGTCTTACACGTTGAGGGCTTAATGGCTAATTTGATTAGTAGTAGTCAACTATATGATGACAATCTTGAGGTAAAGTTTAATAAGAATGCCTGTAAAGTTACAAATGAAGAAAATATATGTGTCATGACAGGTACAAAAACATGTGACAATTGATATCTTGTTGTAAGATAAGAAACATGCAATAATGCTAAGATCGATGACACAACACTATGGCATCAAAAGTTGGGGCATGTCAACTACTGCAATTTAGAAAAATTGGTCTCATATGAAGCGGTTAGAGACATACCCAAACTTAGCCATAAAGGTAAAACTATATGTGAAGATTGTTTGAAAGGTAAGCAAACTCGTATCTCTCATAATGTTGTCCAACATGACGGACAACATTCAGGTACGTCTCACTGTTTTCAATTGCTACATATGGATTTAATGGATCCAATTGAAGTAGACAGTCTAGGAGGCATGAGGTATTTCTTTGTGATAGTAGATGATTTTTCTAGATATTCTTGGATATATTTTTTGAAAGAGAAATCACAAATGTTTGACATGTTTAAAATCTTGCACTCTAGAATTAGAAATTTATTCTATTCTCCTATTTTTTCGGATTAGATCCGACCATGGAAAAGAATTTGAAAATAGTTCATTCACAAATTTTTGTGAGAAAAAGGGAATTCTTCGTGAGTTTTCTGCCCCCAAAACTCCTCAACAGAATGGGGTTGCAGAACAGAAGAATAGGACATTGCAAGAAATGGATAGAGTTATGCTTAGTTCTAAACACTTGTCAAAACATTTATGGGCAAAAGCCTTGAATATTGCTAATCACATCGCTAATAGAGTCTATTTAAGGCCAGGAACAAATATGACACCCTATGCGATTATAAATGGAAAGAAACCAAACTTACGTTACTTTCATATTTTTGGGTGTGTTTGTTATATTTTATATGATAGGGATTAATTGGCAAAATTTGACTCTAAGAGTGACAAAGGAATATTTGTTGGCTATTCAAAAAATAGTCATGCTTATCGAGTATACAATCTGAGATCCAGAACTGTACAAGAGTCTGTAAATGTTATCTTTGATGATCTTTCTGATGTTTCAGGAAAAACTATTGAAAATAACATTATAGATACAGTGGAAAGTCCACAGATTGTAAAAGAATCGAATGTTGCCACAAATGTTGTCACACCTGAAGCAACATCCGAAACATCTATAGAGACCACAGAGGCCACATATGGGGAGTCAAGTGCTGAATTGTTAGACCAAGTTCGTAGGGACCCCTCATCAAGGATTAGGAAGAATCATCCAACGGGCCAAGTGATAAGAGGAGTTTTTGAAGGAATTAAAACAAGAGGGAAAGAACCACTCAACTATAGAGAAATGGTAAGATATGTGTGTATGTCTACCATATACCAATATGTTATTATTTCTTGTTTTATATCTACTTTAGAACTAAAAAATGTTTTAGAATCACTCAAAGATAATTCTTGGATTCAAGCAATGCAAGAAGAGCTTGAACAATTCTCTCGAAATGACGTCTGGGACTTAGTTCCACGTCCAAATAATACAAATATAATTGAAACTAAGTGGATTTTTAAAAATAAATCAGACAAATCGGAAATATTTGTTAGAAACAAAATTCGTCTAGTTGCATAAGGCTATACTCAGCTTGAATGAATCGATTATGACGAAACCTTAGCACATGTGGCTAGAATTGAGTCAATTAGATTTTTACTTGCTATTTCTTGTTGTTTGAAAATTATTTTACACCAAATGGATGTGAAAGGTGCATTCTTAAATAGTTATCTAGATAAGGAAGTATATGTTGAACAACCAAAAGGATTTGAAGATCCTTACAATCTACACTATGTGTACAAGTTCAAAAAGGCTTTGTATGGGTTGAAACAAGCCCCTCATGCATGGTATGGTCGTTTAAATAACTTTCTTCTTGAATTTGGTTTTAACCGTGGCGAAGTTGATCGTACTTTATTTATTAAACGACACGGTGTAGATATTAAAATTGCTCAAATCTACGTGGATGATATAGTTTTTGGGTCGATCTCACAGCCGTACCTAAATTCATTTATTGAAGCTATGTCATCAACATTTGAAATGATCATGATTGGGGTATTAACTTTTTTCTTAGGCTTGCAGATAAAGCAAAGTGAAGATGAAATTTTCATCTCTCAGAGTAAATATGCCAAGAATCTAGTTAAAAGATTTGGTTTGGAGAATGCTAAACAGATGAAAACACCAATGGGTTCATCGCAGAAGGTATGTAAGGATAATGTTGGTGAAAATGTCGACCCAACATTATATAAATCTATGATAGGTAGCCTTCTTTATCTTACTGCTAGTCGCCCAGATATTATGTTTAGTGTTTGTGTTTGTGTACGTTTTCAAGTTTGTCCCAAAATGTCCCGCTTAAATGTCATGAAACATATTAGATATGTTGCTGGCACATGTGAGTTGGGAATTTGGTATTCCAAAGACACTAATCCTAACTTAATAGGATTTAGTGACTCGGATTGGACTGAAGATGTGGATGATAGAAAAAGTACAAGTGGATGATATTTTTATCTTGGCAATAATCTAGTTTCATGGTATAGTCGTAAACAAAACTGTGTCTCACTTTCAACTGATGAATCTGAATATGTAGCAGCTGGAAGTTGTTGCTCTCAATTAATATGGCTAAGACACATTTTAGACGACTATGAATTTGCTAGCAACATTTGATTTTGTACTGTGATAATTTGAGTGCTATAAATATTTCCAAAAATCCAGTTCAACACTCACGTACAAAACATATTGATATTAGACATCACTTTTAAGAGATTTAGTTGAAAAACAGCTAGTTAAAATTGAACATGTTGACACTCTTCATCAACTAGCTGCTATTTTTACAAAAGCTTTGGACCATGAGAGGTTTTCTAGTTTTGAAGAAATCTCTTGGTCTTTGTAATTTCTAAAAAGAAGGCATTTTTAGTGAATGTCAGCTGAAACGTTGTCTAACATTTCGGGTGACATTTACCTATGTTATATCACTAACTGATTATTGTTGATGTATAGTGCATAACTCTTGGTCACACAAGCATGATCCTTCAATAAGAATGTATTTTCAATGTGATATCGTTCTCTGCGATGATATCTATATATATATATATATATATATATATATATATATATATATATCATAAAAAGGGAGTATCAAAATAAGGCAAAGCCTTTACAAATGTTTGGCAATTGTGGAAAATGGACAAAACCCTTGAAAAGATACCGTTCCTATTCTATAGGAGTATCGAGTGCTTCAAAAGAATTTTGAGAATACTAAATAAGTATTCTTATTTTTTACACGAAAAACTCTTTTTGTATGTGTTTTATGATTAGATCAAGGACACGATGGGAAAATGTTACATTGGTCCAGTGCTCAAACTCATAAAATACGTATAAAACGTGTTTTGATTTATTGTCAAAACTAAAAATTTTTGTGGGATCAAAATACTTGTGTCGTCCAAAATGTTGCTAACATTGTTGTTGACATTTTCAGAATGTGATATGTGTTGGAATGTTGTGCTTATCTGATAGTTGAAATATCAGATCCTACTCCCTATTATATGCCTTGTTTACAGGAATTTCTAAATTTAAATGTGATATGTGTTGGGATGTTGTTGCTGAACATGCTAAAGCTGAGGGCTGAAGCTGAAGCTGTTAGGCAGAAGTAGAAAGCTGCTGGAAGCTACTGCTGCTGCATAATGAGCCAGGAAGAAGCGGGCTGATGTGCTGCACCATGGGCTTTTAATCTTTGGTTTATGATTGTTGGGATTATGAACTATTTTTTTTTGTTTTGGTTAATGGTTGATGTGGATGTTTATTTTTACAATGGTTTATTCTGACAATGGGTTCTTTCTTTTTGTGTTATGTATATTTGATGATATGTGTATATATATGTGCACATATCATTTTCTAATACTATGACTTGGTATACACAAGTTTTGCTTGTATGTCATCACAGGTTAAGGGGGAGCTTGTCAGTAATCACAGGTGTTGGACAACATCTGTGACAATGCACCAAGTCGTTTGTACATTTTGTAATGTGTTTTGTGAAGAAAGGCAAAAAGGGGGAGATTGTTAATGTTGGATTTGGTGTTGTGACATTTGACCCAACATCTCTTCTGAAGTACTGATTTGAATGTATAAAAATGTTGGGACAAATGTCATAACATTCGGACTAACATCTTTGAAAAACAGTTTTGTCTTACTTCACGGAATAAAGTAATATTTTTGTAAATATTATTATGAAGTAAAAATGACTTGGCAAGGTAAAAAGGAGCCAGTAAAATCCGTGGGAAGAGTGAGTCAAGGTTGTTACTTTGCGTGAGGAACAAGTCAAAGATGTTGGAGGATTTTACTACATGATCTTCTCCAACAAACATACCAGCTGCCCACATTTCCATCAACCTTCTCAACGGATCGATGAGCTTTTCAAGGAAGAATATCTACTATAAATAAAGAGGCTACTACAGTGAATCGACATCCAGAATCAGATTGTAAAAATACCAAGAGAGCTCTCGGGATTTCATCTCAGAAATCTGGATCACAAGTGTTGCCTGAGTGTGTCGACAACATTCTGTCCAACATTACAATTATTGTTTAGGTTATAGATTAGTTTTGGATGGAGCGATTGTAATGAAAAGTTGTCTATGTCTACTTAGTTAGATTTTTCAGGCAGAAGTCATATGTGACTTCAACTTTTAATTCCTTTTCATTTTATCTTGTAAATCTGTAAAGAAAGGAATTTGTAATTTTGTATATAATATATATACAATAAATTTGGTCATTGACCATCATAAGTTATATAATATATATAACTTCTAAAAATTTTAAACCATTGTGTTCTTTAAATTCCGCTGCATTTACTCTTTAAAGTTTCTGTTTTGCTAAGTGTTGTTACTGGTGTCAGATGACATAATTGTCGACATTCGGAAACAGAATTGACATTCGATTTATTTCATCTCTTGTTTTTAGTTTCCATAGAATTTGACACCCTTCAGTATGCAATAGGTCATTCGAGATTGTGCTGTAGATCCATTGTAGAACAACATCATCTAGACGTGACCAAAGTTCGTCATCATGTTTCTCCAGGGGTTCGGCAGTGGGCTTTGATTTTGGAGGGATGATGTGATCGATGACTTTGTATACACGACTATGGATCTTAAACAGTTCCGTCCAAGAGGAATACTGAACTTTTTCCATCTCAAGAGTTATGAGATTGAAGTTCTTGATGTTGTTGACTACAAGAGCAGGATGATATTTAGGTTGTTCATCCATTGAAAATTGGGAAAGAAGAGGGGAGGAGATTTTTTCGAGAATTGGAAGAAAAACGGGAGAGAGAGTATGTCGAAAAAAGAGAGTGGCTGCCGAGAGGGGGGAGGGGGCGGCGGCTGGGAAGAAATCAGGGTTTAATACCATGTAAAGAACAGATCTTGGGCCTAACTCAATCCTAAAAGCTAGCTTGTATGGTGAGGATTGTCTAAGTCAATAGAAGGAGTTCATGTTCCCATTCCATTTTTTATGTGGGACTCTTAACACTTCCCCGCACGCCCAGACCTTGTTAACTGGAGCATAGACAATAAAATTTGGGGGCCCAACACCGGTGAACAAAGAATTGGAATGGGACTGACTCTGATGTCATTCCTTTATGTTCCCCTGCCTTTCATTGATTATTGTGTACAATATATATAATGTCACATAATTATTTACATTACTACAAAATAGGTAACTAAATCTTTTTATTTACAATTGGAATATAAATTTACCTAATATAAAAGATATACAAAATATTGTAATATTCTATCAATGATAATATACAAGATATGGTAATATTCTATTAATTATGATTAAAGTTGTGTGTTTCTTTCAGGAGATTTAATTGGAAATTTTGTGCTTATATATAACACTTAAGTTTTTCTAATCTACCACAATTTGTATCCTAATATGTAACGTGAGTTATGTTTCTAGTAGGATACAACTTTTTTATCCTAATTTGTATTATTACAGTTGTGTCCTTTCCTTATATATTTTTTATCCAAAGTCATAAAATAGTTAAGGGTATAAAAGTCATTTAATATTTTAAGAATATTTAGATCAACAAATATTTATATTCATGCTTTTATAATAATAATAATAATAATAATATATATATATATATATATATATATATATATATATATATATATATATATATATATATATATATATATATATATATATATATATAAAGTAATACGTGTATGAGGTCTTAATAAATATTTTAATAAATAGGTGTTTTATGATCTTTTTAAGAGGGGAGAATGACATGGCCTCGGGTAGTGTGTGAATCGGTAACTCGTAACAAGTTCAAAGAGCGTTCAAGGATTACACATTAAGAGTTGTATGATTTTCAAGAAGTGGTAAGAAGGTGATTGGAGAGCCATTTTAATTATATAAGCAAAGAATACCATATTTAGAGGCTTGGAGAGTGCGATAAACAAGATAGAGAGCGCATTTTTTTAGAGCACATTATTATCAAGTATAAATAGAGTTGGGGCTTATTTTTATGAGTAGCTTAATTTTGCATATCCATATATTAGAACACTCCATTTTAGATAGAATTGGACCTCTTGTTCAAGATTGTCTCATTGCATTTTTGAAGAATTAGGATTATTATTATTATTATTATTATTATTTAATATTCCACTGCCATTTGTATTTCGGATTATATCAGGATTCAGGGCAGTTGTCAACCCTTAAAACTAGGGATGGCAACGGATCGGATCTGGACCGGATCCTACTAGATCCAGATTCAGATTCATTTTTCATACCTGGATCCAGATCCATCGGGTCCATAAAAATCAGATTCAAATTTGGATCCATCGGATCCACCGGGTCCACGGATCGGATCTGGATCTACATGTAAATATTTTTGACTTGAATAATATTCCCACATGTTGAAACTTTTATGACAAAATAAAACGCAATCTGATTGAAAAAAATGATTGAGTTCATTCAATCAACCTACACAAATATGACACCATTCTTCCAAAATACTGAACAAAGTTTTAGCATCACAAGAAAATAAAGACGATTGACTTCATTAGTGATGCTGAACAGGTTGCACTTTGAGCTATTTTTTGGAGGCTTTAGTGATGCTCCACTTGTAGTTCTACTGATTGACTTCATTAAACAATATAAAACAATATCAGTCATATATCAAAAGTTTCGGTTTTTTTTTTTTTGCTGATCAAACAAATGAGAGAAAAATACTTAAAGCTTACGGCTAGCAGATTCAAGAAACTGAAATTTAAAGAAGAGTCATAATTTTTTTTTTATAGAAATGAAAATATGAGAAACTGCATAGAGCATATAGGTAAAAGAAATGAAACTTCAAAGACAAATTACACGGTTGTGTGACTTGTGCCTTATCCTGGTTCAACCCTTTACCCAATACATAAATTATGAATTTTTTTTTAAGAAAATACTTATAAAATTACATTCTAGGTTATGAATATATTTAATAAAAAACAGATCCACGGATCGGATCTGGACCGGATACGGATCTCAAATACAAGATCCAGATCCAGATCCGATCCGTTAGAAACGAATCTGGGTCCGATCCGGATCCTTCGGGTCCAAATTTTGAAGATCCATATCCTATAAAACGGATATGGATCTACCGGATCCGGACCGGGTCCAAAATCCATTGCCATCTCTACTTAAAACCAATACTTCAATCCTAGCACAAACACAGCAAAGGAAAACCATTGATATATAGAATAAGCAATGCTTTGGAAGGAAAAAATGGGAACTACGAGGGTTAATGTCTCATAGGACTAACACTTGAATATGTACTCTAATATGTTAATTAGTTCCATGCATTCTCTACATATCCGCCTTACACACTTTAGAATGTTTTATTTTTGATTATTTCTAGCATTTTGTTCTATAATTAAGAATTTGGTGTCTCGTTATATTATTACTTTTTTATATGTATATGCCTAGATAGTTTAATGGATTTTTTCGCCTTTTCATTTATATAATCTTCAATTTTTATTTTCGATATATCTTATATTAGGTAAAACACCTCACGTTACGCCTATGCCTTTTAGAACATTATGTATCAAGGAAAAACAAAGATTGAGCTTAGATGCAAACTATAGAAACTGTTCAAAACATGTTGTCCCAAAACTCCAATCTCCACAACAAAGAAATAAGAGGATGGAAACATATGAAACAGTTACTTTTTTTTTTTGGTAACTAACATATGAAACAGTCACTTTTTTTTTTGGTAACTAACATATGAAACAAATTAAGAAAGAACATAGTACAGAATGTTGTAGTACAACTTATTTTGTAGAAATTGGAGCTTGAATGATAAAACAAATCAATTATGTACTTGTTCTTAGTTTCATTTTTCGTAGGAGGAAGTAGGCTAACATCCTATACCCAACAACCATCACCAACATTGCTCCTACTTCAACTCCACTAGACTCAGTCCCCTTTCCATGATTTGAACTTGTCAAGGAGTTGTACTGAATCTTTAAGAGAAGCCTATATGTGTGATAGTTAATGGAGATATTGCGAACCCACGACATGAATGCTGGAACTTCCTACAATCACAAAAACAATTTAGGAACAATCAAAATCAATTACATTGTTTGATGTGATGACCTCTTTCCAAGGTATCATATTGTAGCTGATATTGACAAACTTTTCTTGTCCTAGTCCATTTATTGTTCCTGCAACTGCGGGTTCTTTACCATTCAAATTAAATAGGGAGCAGTGGCACAAAATGTACCTAATAAGTAGTACTTGCAACTAGGCGTCAGGGGCTGAGCTACATGTTCCAAAGGGGTTCAACAGAATCCCGTCCGTTGAAAACTCTATGTGCAATTATGATAAAAAGTAATTTTTGACCTACATACGCAGTATTATTTTCTATATACACAGAATAATATTCTATGAATGGTGCTCAATTGACCATACTTCAGTCGATATAGCTATGCCACTGCCCAGGTATGGAATTCTTGCATTTCTTTTAATCCCCTTATTAGAGTTCTAGTGTTGCTTTATTTGAATTATTATGATAGTTATCATAAAACTAACATCAATGTTGGTTTATCCTATTGTGAGGGTGATCCATGTGCTGATTAAGACATTATTAATTACCTGGACAAAGAATCCTCCAGACAACATGAATGTCATGAGAATAACAGAAGCAAAAGTTGTTGCTTTCTTCACATCCATGAATCCTGCACCTATAGCCAAACCTAAGCCCTGAACCCCAAACGTCATATCAAGCTCAACTCTGCTTAGATATGGTAATAATAGCCAAAAAAGAAATAATCATGACGTCTAACCTGAGCAGCAATTATGCTGAGTAAAATTGTGAGCAAAGTTAAAGAAAATGCAGGGAATGTCAGCTTCAACCCAACCATAAAATAGACAATCACCAAGAATGTTACAGGCAACACTAGGTCCAGGAGTAGATCAGTAGTGATTCTGGCTATGAAATAGGCACTGAGCTTGTACATGTTCACTGATCTCTCTTTAACCAACATTACCCTTTCTTGTGGGAATGTGAATATTGCTGTAAATAGGGGAAAGAAAACCCAAAATACTGAAATAAAGAACAACAGCCCTGCCTGCAATTTTTTCCACGCCAAATTAGTTAAAGGACTAGAAAGATAGGGACAGTGGCGGAGCCACGGTGCTAGCTAGAGGTTCGGATTTGCTTTGGCCAAAACCTTGTATATGTGTTAAGAAATCATCTAATATGTATAATAATCTATTCAGAACCCAACAAGCAAAAAGAATTATGATCTAGAACCGATAAACTAAAAATCCTGGCTCCGCTATGGATAAGACTTAGTGGTTTAAGGAAAAAATGATTCTTGTTGTAAGGAGTACATTACTTGCCTGATCTGAAACTCTTTTAGGGGATGAAGTATCTGAATGCCACCATAATAAGCCAACAATAATAGCTGATGCTATGACTTGAGTTATCCGAAGACTGCTGAAATACTCGTGGCGTCGCTCCTTAAGACCTCTAGTGAAAAGAATTGAAAACTGTTGGCACCAGGTTGCACCAGAATCTCTTGAATTAGGCCAACTCTGCTCTTTGGGATCTTCTTCTATTGAGCGATGATTCAGGAGCTTTATTTTCTCTATGTTGGCAACCTCATAAGCCCCAACGAAATACTGAAATATTTGGTTTTTAAATATATATTATCATAATATGGTTATCACATAAAATATGAGTCGAGAAAAAAATGAAGGGTGATGTCTTTATACCTCATGAACATCAGCTGGGGAAGGTCCTGGTAAAAACTTGTTGTCTAGATCGGAAGGAATAGACTTGTCCGTTATGTTTCCATTTGCAAGATCAATTAGAAACTCTGCTGGATTCATGGCTATACGGGGAGAACAGCCAATTAAAGAGAAATATAGCATTGCCTCGGAGGCTTTGCCAAAATACAGTGTGTTGCCTTGTCCCAATAGAATCAACTTATCGAATCTGCTGAATAATCTACTCGATGGCTGATGTATTGTTGTTACCACTGTCGTTCCAGCCTATCAAAAAATAAGATATTTTATTAATGAGAGTTTTAAAAGCTAGTATGAATTGATGAGACCCTTTGACAATGAATACCCTGGCAATGTTGTGCAACATCTGCACGATTCGAAGTGCTGTGGTTGAATCCTGACCAGATGTTGGTTCATCTAGGAACAAAAGTGATGGATTCAGAAGAATTTCATTTCCAATGCATACTCGTTTTCTTTCTCCTCCTGAAACTCCTCTAACAAATTCCCCTCCAATAATTGTGTCTTGGCACCTGAAATAACACTTCAGTATCCAACTTTAGAAGGCATTACAATCTTAGAAGCATCAAGAAAGTTAAGCTAGTGAGTTCTTTCTGATGTTTTCTTGTGTAAGATATAAATCACCCTTAAAAATGGAAAGAAGAAACATCATAGAGTTTCTAACACATGGTAATAGAAAACGAAGAAGTCACCTTTCGAGGCCAAGCTCATTTATAACTCTAATAGCTCTCTCTTTCTTCTGCTCTTTAGATAACGTATTGGGGAGACGAAGCAAAGCAGCGTATATTAAGGTTTCTTTCACAGTGAGATTGGGGAAAACAACATCGTCTTGCAGAACAAACCCGATCCTGTTGAGCGATTATCAATAAGTTTCCATCTAAACTATTAGGACGTAATTTGTATCAACACTTGGTGCTCTTACCTTTGTTTCAATGACTTGTTATATGGCTGGTCATTGTAAGTTATCATACCACTATCATATTTTACCTTTCCACTTAGAAGTTTTAGTAGGGTTGTTTTACCACCACCCGAAGGTCCCATTAAAGCAAGAATTTCTCCTGGACAGGCCGAACCACTCACTCCTTGAAGTATGCACTTTTCTGCATCAGAATTTTCTACTCTCTTCTGTGCCACCGTGTACTTCACATCTTGAAACTGCAAAACAAATAGATAAATGTAAGGGATTTTTTCTTTTTTGGTCCGTCGGCCGAAATTAATTACGGGCACTAGCCAAAATATACGGAACCTATCCATTGATTATGTATATTATATGTGTATTTTGTGTATACATTATGTATATTTATACTTTTGGTGACTGATATTATTTGGAACGGACCAAAAATGTCTTTATCCCTTAAATGTAATATGATCTTAATATATAAGCAGTAGCATGTTCACAAGAGATCCATGCATTAACCACCTTGAGACGTATATGCAAGGTAGGCTCAATTTGAATTCTTCTCCAGCTGCATGAATCTTGATCCTCCTGATCCTTCAATTCCAACATATTGTTCTCTGAACGACATAAAATTGGTACTTCTTTCAAAAAGTCACATTCACATACATAAAAAAGGCAACCTAGCTGCTATTATTGTGGCTATTAATATAATGTTCTGATGCCTTAAGATTTTCTTACCTTTTCGTGAATTTTCTAAAGTCATGTCATCAGAGATGTTTGATGAGGAAATGGAGGATCGATCGTATGAGAAAATTCCCAATTTTCCACTTGAAGTCTTGCTTATAAGTGTATCTTTTTCATTATGGATATCACTCATCATCTCATCTATGTTTATTAGAAAATGAGGACTAAAGGATCTAGCATGACGCAAGGATTTTCCATGTATTGGTGATTCCTTTGCAAAGTCCAGGCTTCGCATCTTTATTAAGCCTTTCTTAGTCTTTTTATTGCCTTCTATTTTCCTTGTGCAAATAATATTGCTGGTTTTTTCAGGTGGGAAAATCTCATCCTCGTCGATATTCTGCATGATGACAGCTTCTTTCTTGTCAAAGCTCTTTGTAAGATCTAGTTCTTGCTCCATATCTTGTGTTGGTTAGCCTTCGAACTGTGAACTCAACTGGACAGAGTTATTAAGGGAAAAGAAAAGTATAAAGAAGAATCACAATGTGTCAGATTAAACATATAATGCAGAATTATTTACAAACTTATAACCAAAAAACTCTGCCAAAGATATGTCTAAGACAATATAGGAAAGAGAAGAATTAGTTTTTGGATCAAAGAAGAGAGCAAACCTGAGCAAGATTTATGCAATTAGAAGGTTTACACTTAATTGAGTTTTCTTGTTATAAGTTTATATAGACCTTTCTTTGAGGTGACAACATTGGGATATTATATGGCTACCTCAATTAATGCATCTTTCAATGTCAGGAGAAGAACTGGAACTTTTCAGTACATTAATTGATGTTTTTTCCTCACAATGTCTAGAATGCACATTTTTATTTGTTCTTCCATTTGCTTGCTGAGACTCGGCTGCATTTGGAATTCCCTATAGCTAAAGTAAGTCAACAGTACCTGCCATACAAAATCACCATACAATTAGAGCTTTTGTCACGTCTTTTTAACTGAATTATGATGACATGAAATTTTTCCCAAAAATAAGTTTCGAATTGCACTTGGATTTCCCAAATCAAGTTGAATAACTGTTGGTGCACTATCCTTGCCCTTTCTGGCAAGAAAGAAACAGTTTTCGAGTACTGTTAAACTCCAGTTGATGTTATAATTACACATGGCCATCATGGGGCATGTCTGTTGGTTCATGGGATGCCGTATAATCCAACTCTTGATGCAGAAAACTATTCTTACGCGTTAATACTTATGTAACTTTACATCTGAATCATATACATTGACAACATAGTGGAAACTTTCTTTACTGTTAGTATATAAAAGAGGACAGTCCGATGGAAAAAAACTCTGCCTGAGGAAGAACTGGACCACATTTGGTCTATTATATCCAGCTTTACCTTAACTTGCTGGACTACATTGAGTGTACTGTAAGTAGCCTTACCTTAAACCTCCGCAAGAGGTTGTTTTTTACGGCTTGAATCCATGATTTACTGCTCACACGGCAGTAACTTTTCCGTTGCACCAAAAATCTTCTTCTTTACCGTCAGTAGATAGTGTTGAGGATACAATTATTAAGTAAATAAAAGTGTGCTCTCTAACAACTTAAGCTTTTAGACAAGATGATCACACACCTCAACATGGTAGAGTCAGGCCATCTAAGTTCATTGTTTACCGCTCTGTCTTATATTGTTCATGCTCCAGATGTCCAGTCCTGAGCCTGTGGTGAGTGTTGGAGTCCCACATCGGTGGGTAAAGAGGTACTTGATCTCTTTATATGCTTTTGGAGATCCTCACCTCATGAGCTAACTTTTGGGGTTGAGTTAGACACTGCCACTCATTATCAAAAAAAAATTTAGAATCCTTTTTAAACCTAAGCTGATATTCTAACGGTTGGGGAAGCATTCCTTTGGCTTATTGGCACCAGGATGATAGCATAAAAAAGACAATCTTTTGTCTAATGGTGCAAAATAACTTTATGCAATGGTTTGGAATAGACAACACTTCTAATCCTCCTCAACCGTAGAAAAAACTTTAAATTGCTAATTTGTTTGTTTTTTTCACTTGTACCATCTGATTTATCACTAGGAAAATTTTCCATATAAGTTTGGTGTTTGAGTTGAAGTTACTAGTTATTTCAATTGTACAGCATCTACAATTAATAAGGCATGAAGAGAGTCACAAGGGGCTGAGGCCATGGCCGGTGCCCTTTGAGCTAGGGCAAAGGAAAAACCAGTTAGGAATTGTACATTTTCACAGTGTTTTGGGTTATTAGAGCATTGCCTATATTGCTAGTAGGAATGCTACATTTTCACGTTTTCGATATATTGCTCTCATGTCAGGAAGCAGTAGCTATCTGTCCGGATCTGTACTTCCTGTTTACTAGGATTTCATAGTTTATTTCTTTGTGTCTACTGTTACCTAGTTGTTACTTGTTTTAAATTATGATACACCTTTTGATCATATAACTCTCCACAAATAAATAAGAGAAGAGTCGCATATGAACACATTTTCCTGTTTAAACCATGTCTTGATCAATATTTATATTTGAGTGGCCTATGTAACATTGGACAAAGATCGATGAGTTTAAATAGAGCAACATGGGCAATAAGAATTAGTATAGCCGACCCTAACTTGCTTGGAATTGTGTTGCAGTTGTTGTATGTAATATTCACTTGACGCCAAATGGAAATACGGATTTATATAGCCCCTAACTTGTTAGGAATTGAGGCGTATTTGTTGTTGTTGTATGTAACGTTCACTCGACGTCAAACTCATCTGATTTCGGTTTTGCTGATCTTAATTGAGGATCAGAGTCTACTTTGTTAGTACAAATTAGTCCTGTCATTCAATTTAGAGAGGAGCAGAGTACAGTAGGTGAAGAGAAAGCTCCACAATGTCTAGATATTACATTGTAGAAGGATTCAAGTTAACATAAATCGACCATTCACAAGATATTTCTGACGTCAATGTCCAGCAACTACCTTGTTATCTTCATCTAGCCTCTCAAAGTGATTCACTTTCTTTAAAATGTAGTAAATGAAACCAAAAAATAAATAAAGATGGCACCATCAGAAGAAAAAGTTGGTTTTCTTAAACCATTATGACAGAAAGAAGTATGTCCATGTGACCATGCTCATCACACACACATGGTCATGAAGGGATATTAAATCTGCTTTAAAGCACTGGAAAGTGACTCATCAAAGAGCATACCTTGTGGTGTTCCAGTTGACAGGAAAAGGTCATACGTTACCGTAAGTCCGTAAGTCATTTTCACCACCAAGACAAGGGGCAAGTTTACATGTTTCCTTGGCCTTCACTCACAGTTCAAGGTTTTTGTATAGCAGCAACCATTCAACCAGAGTTATAAGAATTTCAGACTTTCAAGTTACTTAGTAAAAGTTCCTGAACTACTTCACTTTACATGCACTAAAACAGTTCTAATTCTTCTCTGTTTCTTTCTTTAGATAAGGAGCGTGTTTGTTCTAGTTTGCGCACACCTCAACTATTTTACTGAGAAGATGCTTCCTTGTTGTGTTTGTGTTTTCGGTCACTACTTTTTGCTAGTAGTATATGTAAGTTTTTCAGAGAATGAAGAACACAAAAATCTGGTTTACTTGCTATTAAACAAGTTGAACATGAGTTTGATGAAACTTTGAGAAACCAGAAAAGAAGATAATGATGAAAGCAAACTACATACTTCATTATATATTTCGGACTAATATATAGAGTTCACAATGTCAATTACAACAATAACATACCCAGTGAAATCTCACAACGTGGGGTCTGCAGAGTTCACAATGTCAACTGAAATTAGAAAACCAACTCCTACTAATTAAGGAAAACATACAAACTAAATAATTGCTAAACAGATTTACACAATGTTCGAAAAAATCAGGCATCATGCGGAAGCTAATAATTGCAAACATTAACGACGATAAATCATACGACACAAAAACTATACTAAAAGAAGCATAATATTAATATGGTTTGGTCAGTGACCTACATATTGGGAAAACTAATATAAAAGCATAAAACATATTGAGAGAATAATCTCCCTTAAACGTGACTCTTTAATGACTACATTGTGGATGCTATTGTGTTGTGTATGAGAAGAAAATATATTCTATTTATAGAAGTCCAAAACTTCTCTCCAAGAAAAAAGATAAATATGGTAGAGTCATTTTCTACAAAGAAACATTTTCCGTCAAGAAATCCTTTTTGAAGTAAAATACAATTATGGTAGAATCCTGTCACGACCCAAATCGTAGGTCATGGAGGCACCTACACTATCTCCCGGGTAGGCAAATCACATCCCAACATCTAGAAATATCAAGTGAAATAAGCGGAAATTAAATAAGAACAAGTTAACAAGTCTTGAATAATTTAATAATTTAATAACTGAATATCCAAATATCTCCAAAGATCTTGTCAAAAGTGTACAAGAGCTCTAATACAATAAGAAATTTAAGTATGAACTTCCCGAAAGCTACACACTGTCTGATGAAAAGAAAAATATAGAAGTAAATAAAGAGGGTCAATTCATGGGCCACGGATGACCAAGTAGCTCATCCTGAGTGACCAAAGATGTCACCATCGCATATCAGACACGAGGCATAGAGTTGGAACTGGGATCGTACTCTGCACTCAACAAAAGTGCAGCAAGAGTAGTATCAGTACAACACTAGTACTGGTAAGTATCATAGGCCGACTAAGATTAGATAACGCAATAAGAAGTAGAAACTAACAAGTAGCACATAGAGCAAACAGATAAGATCACGTTCCATAAACAAGTCCATGTCAAGGAACTCAAGTAATCAACCAAAGATAAATATAAGTCACAATAGAACAATTGAGAATATAAGAATGGATGAGTGCAATGTAATGCAATAGTCACCTCTCTCACTCCACTCTCGTACACACATGCTAAGGACAAAGTCTCAAAGTCATGACCGATGGGGGACCCGCGAAGTCTATGTACCACTCGGGCTATCCGGCAAAACCTCTGAAGCATCAATCATTATCATCTATGGCAGAAACTTCAGAGTATCTATGTCACTCTCAATCTCCAGCAAAGACCTCAGAGTATCTCAATCACTCACCTCACCACCATGACCATATCAGAGTAATAAGTAAAGCATGATATCAATCTCAACAGTATCATCAATAATTAATCAACAAGTACAATTCATATTTCAATTGATCAATGTTACTCTTTCTTTTCATGAGATGTGTGAATTAGTATGTGATAGAAAATCAGACAAGCAATAATCACAGAATATAACATATATGGCGACAAGCCCACGTAAACAATATTCATATCAAACCAGTGGAATTTATCACTACCTACATGCCCGAAGACCTATCATGCTATCCCCGTCAATTTCTACGACATATATACGACTCTCGAATCAAAATTTAACTCAAGTAAGCCATAACCTACCTCGAAGTCGAACGGAGGCCACGAACTATTCGATTTGAGTCTTCCCTTTCTGAATCGCCTCCGAATGATCAAAATCTAACAATTTAGTAATCTACGTTAAAATACAAATCCTTTGATGCCCATATCGCTATGCGATTGCCCAAAATCCAAAATAGACTCAAAACATTCAAACTTGAGCCCCGAGGGAAAAACTGAAATTTTATTTAAAAATCATTTTACCCATAACTTATGAATCATATATCCAGAAAATTAGTCAATTTCAACCACAAATGAACTCTCAAATGATAATTTCTCATTTCTTAAGACTAGGGCTCAAAATATTTAATTACTCCAAAATCTTAACTTAAGAACTTTCGACTTCACTAATTCTTCTCTGATACTCATCGAATTGCTTCGGGAAGGGTGTTTTAGGGATGTTATGCCTAAAAGTGCTAAACGACCAAAGGGGTCGTTACAAATTCAAATGAAGTAGGAAATTCAGGGCAATTCCTAACAAATCTCCTCTTTGCCTGAATTTTCTGGCAAAATAATCTTAATTTTCCATCTTCATATAACTTTCATCACTATTGCTTGACATGTTTAAAAATGGAGCCTTTGCCGCTTAATAGTATTGGAGCCCTTTCGGGTTAAAAGTTTTTGGAGCTCTTTTAGGTTAAAAAAATATTGGAGCCCTTGTGGGTTAAAAGTATTGAAGCCCTTTCGGGTTAAAAATGAGTCATTTGCAGGGTTAAAACTAAGCTCTTTGCAGGATTAAAAATGAGCCCTTTGCAGGGTTAAAACTGAGCCATTTGCAGGGTTAAAATGGTTTTTTTAAAGATATCGCAACAGAATTGTTGAAAATATCATTAAAACTTCTTTTTTGTTCTCCAGATGTAGTGGCTCGGATTTTTTTCTCTGTTATTTGATAAAAAAATCTTCATTATCGTCAATAGGTTACAATTTGATATGAATTAGCTGAACCATTAGCTCTGATACCACTTCTTCGGAATCGAAAAAATCAGGGCGTCATGTTGAAGCTAATAATTGCAAACCTTGAACGATGATAAATCAGACGACACAAAAACTATACTAAAAGAAACATAATATTAATATGATTTAGTCAAGTAACCTACATATTGAGAAAACTAATATAAAAGCATAAAACATATTCAAGGCAATTCCTAACATACAAAACTTGGACTGCTGCCGTTCTTATGCATATTTTGTAACAGTATACACAAAATGACAAGAGTAAGTTGCTTTCCTCCAGTTTATACTTCATTCAGTCTGTACAACTAAAGGTATAAGGATAGATGAGGAAGGCTACAAACTTCAATATGTACTTCATGAGATGTGTTAAATTTGCTCCTAGGCTTTAAATTTGGGAAATCTCCATCTACCCTTCCAGCATCAAGTTGAACAGAATACTTTTAACCATTTCACAAATCACAACACTAACATAATCTGGTGTCTTAAGACAGAAAATTTCAGTTCTTGAAAAGAAAAGGTGTAAATTATTAAAATAGTTGAGCAGATCAATTTTACAAACGTTAGAATAAGAGCAGCATCCATATATTCCTTGCAGTTGCAACTTTTGAACAAATCACGCTTATCTAGTCGGAAATTTAGTTGCGACATTATATATAGTACAACGGTGTTTAGTATATATATATATATATATATATATATATATATTGCGGAAACAGGGAGTCGCCATAGCGAAAAGCAAAAAGAAAGACATCAAAATTATGTTGTGCTTGGACAACAAAAAATGTGGAGGACCATTTGAATTTTGAGCAAACAAAGCAGCCCTGTGAGAAAACATTTGTCCTCTTGCTTGGAAAAAGTAAATGAAATATTAGTCGATTGTTCCATGAAATCATAGGAGAATATTGATAGATAAATGTAGCACGTTAACTAAGCTTTTGCAAGTCAAAATCTAACAGCTGTTCACTGCAAGCAACATTTTTCAGTCGGTTGCCACTGAGAATGGGTAGAACTAGTTCGGCTCAACAAGATTGGGGCCTAAAGCTAAACTTGAGAAGAAGGCCTTATTTTAAAAAAAATAAAAATAAAAGAAGATCATCATATATATTTTTATTTAAAATTTAGTTTTTTTTAGCTTTTTAGATGCAAAGTCATTAATTACTGTTTTATAATCGATTTGTTTTAATAATTATGTTTCAATTGATAATATAACTAATCCAAAATAATTAATTCATCAAGTTTTTTCTTTTATTTTTCTCTTTTTGGATAACCGAATATATATTTTCTAGTTGACATATTTAAATTGAATAAAATTCTAATAATAATTAAAGAAAGAATATATACATATGAAGTAAGAATATCAACAATCACAAATTTTTATTAAAAAAATATAATATAAAGTTAGAATAATAAAATCCAGCTCAAGAATTTAATGAGTTTATATAATGATATCGAAATAGTGTTGCGCTGCTTCAATATAATGATTGTTTGTTACAATACTTGAAATTTTGAAGAAGACGCCAAACTCAGATCTTGATCTTTTGTAAGCCAACACAATAAATTTTGCGGTGATTTGGAAATTAAGAAACTTCAGAATATTGAGAATAAGAATATTGAAATGGAGAACGAAAAAGATAAATATAAGAATAATAATGCGAGTTCATGTTAATTGCTAGGATATAAATGATGCAATAAAACAGGTACCACCTAAGGAAAAATAGCATAATTACCTTGAAATTGTTCAATTCCTCAACTAATGCAACATCCCCACATTAAAAGGTTAAAAGTTATTGAACTTTAAAACTCCCAAAACATTCTCTTGAAATTTAATAGAAACAAATCAAACAATACAGATAACCATTTCTAAAAATAATATAGGATACATTTAATAAAAAATCGGACTCCAAGCAATTGCTTTACCTGCCTTATGATTCAGCCGGCTATGGGTACAGCCAGGGGCGCCCCTAAAGGTGACATACAAGTTCGGTCGAATTTAATTCAAAATCTGTATTTATATTAAAAAATTCACGAAATATATATAAAAATCAGTTTCAAAACCCTTATTAACACCTAATATTACTATAGTAGAAAATAAAAAAAATAATTAAATCTAGACTTCGCCTGTGACTACAACTAACAATAGCCAATATGTGCATTCTACATATCTAGTTACCCTAATTCCCAAGAAAATTGCCGAATGGTGCGGAAGAGAAGATGAATATGAACATGCGAAAAATGAATGGAGATAGAATCTCCTAAATTCAAAATGTCTGAGAGTTGGTGATCTCTTCAACCCACATGAAAATATATTAACCCCTTCATTCCATTTTAACTGTCTTTTAGCTCAAAAATTTTATCCTAAAATAATTGTTATTTTAAGAATTTAAGATTAAAGTTAATGTTTTCAACTATACCTTAATATTAAAGAGGTAGTTTTTTTAAAATATTGCTCAATTCTCAAAAAATATCTAATAAATAGGGTAACTTTAATATTAAAGAGGTAGTTTTTTTTAAAATATTGCTCAATTCTCAAAAAATGTCTTATAAATAGGGTAACTTAGTAAACTATATCTTGTATTATTCATTGTTGTTCTTAATGGCATGAAAAAAGTTGAAACGATAGTTAAAATGACACCTAAGAGTAGAGAAGATTTGGCAAATAGGCCACTTTGAAACTTAAATTGGTCAACATGACATCAAATTTCTTTTTGATTTATTTTTCTAGATTAGGGTTTCTAAAAAGGGCTCAGGGTCACTTTCATAATTTTTAAATATTTAAATTTATACACTTAAGTCCCTTTGGCAAATATTAAAATATATAAAAGTCCTTCTCTCTTCTTCTAAAGTATGAATAAGTTTTCCCCTCTCTCTCTTCCTCTTTTCTATCAAAATCTCAATCTCTCCACTCGATTTTTCTTCTCTCCAAAGCTCAGAAGCTCTCCAATCATCGTCCTCAGGCATGTTAATTAATTTTGCATCAGTGGCGAAGTATTTTGAGCTCCATATTGCCTATATAAAAGCTCTTGCTTTCGCACTTGATAAACCCTAGTGTTCATACAGTTCTGAATTTTTTCAATTTTTTAGAATTTTAGCCCCTTTTTATTGAAATATGTGTTAATTCTACTTATTTGCTTGTTTCGATCGTGCTTTTTTCTATTTTTTTTTTGCATATTCATCTTGGTCTGTTACTAGACTTGAAACTTTAGCCTTTTTGTTGGTCAAAATATGTGTTATTTCTACTTATTTTGCTTGTTTCAGTACTGCTTTTTATGTTTCTTCAAATTTATCACGGTCAATTAATAGACTTGTTGTCAATTATTATTATTTTTATATTGTAGTTGGTCAACACCACTATATTATTTGCATGTAGATCACATACAATGGATGAAAATGCACATTCTCTACGTGTAATCTTTGAAAGGCTCGGAAAAGAGCTGATGATCTGACCTCCATCTTCCTACCCCCTAATGGACTATTGTTGTTATGTAATTTTTTGTAAAACTTTTATTTATAAAAAGAGAATGGATGCATTTGATCAAGAAAAGAGACAATGGAGGAGTTTGATCAAGAAAAAAAGACAATTGAGGAGTTTGAACTTTGGGTCAATTTTAAATAGGGAAGGATGGATTGTTACAATTATAATTTAATTTTTATTTTATTTCATACCATTATAAAAAAAATATGTGGTATGTCAGTTGAAATAAAGCTAAGTGTGTTGGGTCAATTATACGTCAAACCAAAAATAAACCACCATGCTCTATAATAACTCAATGCTTAGGACAATTTTAGACCATTTTGGTCGATGATAAATTAGAGAAATAAAGGCGAATGTTGGAATGTGAAGCATGTTGAATTTGCACTAGTCTAACGGGAAAAAAAAGTTTTAAAAAATGAAATTCAAACCTCAAACCCCAAATTGCACAAATCTGGGGGACCGTGAATAGGTATACCATAAACTAACCATCGTCAATAGCTAACAATTATCATTTAGGCTCGACTTCACGCATGGTCAATAATTATTCACATGTTATATATAGATCAAGGACAATATTTGTCTAAAGACATAAATAAATAAAATAAAATAAAAGGATATGCCCCTATTTAAACATTATAATAACACTTTAATGAGAGTCTCCATCCATTGAACGCATGTTTAAAAGAGTTTTAGGACAAGTAATGGTACTTAAAAGGCTAATATTTATCTAAACAAAGACATAAATAAATGGAATAAAAAAGGACATACCATTATTTAGTTATTATAATAACACTTTAATACATCATATGAGAGTCCGCATCCATTGAGCACATAATTAAAAAAAATTTAGGACAAGAAATGGTACTTAAAAGGCCAATATTTATCTTAAAAATCCTTAATAAATAAAATAAAATAAAATAAATAAAAAGACTTGATACTATTTAACCATTATAATAACATTTTAATACATCATATGAGAGTCGAACACATGATCCAAAGAGTTTAGGCTCAAGTAATAGTTATCCCTAGAACACGGTTGTGCTTTGAGAACAATAACTTGTTGTCAGACTAATTGGATACTAGTGTTATGGTTATCATTACTTGTTCTAAACTCATTTGATCATGTGTTTAATGGATTGTGACTCTCATATGATGTATTAAAGTGTTATTATAATATTTAAATAGTATCAAATCTTTTTATTTACTTTATTTATGATTTTTAGACAAATATTGATATTTTAAGTATCATTACTTGTTCTAAAACTCTTGTGATCATGTGTTCAATTGATTGGGACTCTCATATGATGTATCAAAGTGTTATTATAATATTTAAATAGTATCAAGTCTTTTTATTTATTTTATTTTATTTGTTTATGACTTTTTAGACAAATATCGACCTTTTAAGTACCATTGCTTGACCTAAAACTCTTTTGATCATGTATTCAATGAATTGGGACTCTCATATGATGTAATAAAGTGTTATTAGAATGTTTAAATAGTGGCATGTCCTATTATTTATTTATGACTTTTTAGACAAATATTGTCCTTGGTCTATATATAACATGTGGAAAATTATTGACCATCTGTGAAGTCGAGTCTAAATGATAATTTTTAGTATTGACGACGTTCAGTTTATGTTATACCTATCCACGATCCCTTAGATTTCTGCAAGTTGGAATTTGGGGTTGGGGTTTGTTGTTTCATTTATTTTAATTTTTATTGTTTGTTACACTCTTCGTCATCACCACCAGGATCATCCTGTCACCTTACTCATAAAAATTCAATTTCAACATTTTGAGGTCTCCTCTCATTCACTCATGTAATCACCACCTACTATAATATATTCTGCAATTGACGCCATAATAAATCTATAATAGACTATGGATATGGTCTATGACTACAATCGACGCCATAATAAGTTGTTGGGACTGATTTTCCGATGAAAAGAGAAATTTTTGCCGAAACAAAATTTGAAAAGTGGAGAAATCGGAAGCTTTTGAAGGGAAATATTTAATTTTCTATTTATTTTTGGGAAATTAAAATATTGGAGTTGAGGGCCAAAATATATATTTTTTAAACTTTGGGGCTAGGGTCGACAACTGTGGGACCAGAGATGCTAACGTCATAAATGATGGTTGTTTTGTTAATACTTTGAGACTTGTGGCCTTTTGATAAATATTAGTTTCAAAATGGCCTTTTTGGCCAAGAGCCCCAAAGAGTATGCTACTATTGCTCTCTTTGTTCCTTTTTATTTGTCAATTTAGTCAAAAAAAGAATTAATTTGAAATATTTAGTCACTTTAGAAAATAAAATAAAAACATAATTTCTTTTCAATTCCACCTTTTGCTACTCCAAAAAGGCATATATTCATTAATTACTCGTTTAAGGGAGAGAATGGTAATTTAGTTAAATATTGATTATTGATTAGTACTATCAAATGATATTTTAATGGTTACGCTAGAACCTTAGATAACATAAAAATGTAAGGCTGGCCAGTGGGCCGGGACGGCCCGACCCCGACCAGACCCCGAGTAAAAAAAAAACGGTAGCGGGACTTGAACTCGGGACAGGACAATGTCTCGTCCCGCCAGACCCGACCCCGCCCAGAGCCCGTCCTGACCCTGCCCAGAGCCTGTCCCGAGCCCGTCCCGAGCTCGCCCGAGAGCCCCCCTTTGCAAATATAACCGTTGCATCAACGATCATTTTAGATTTTGGTCGTTGGGCAACGACCATTTTTGGCCTCCCCCCCTCCCCCAACCCTCCTCTACCCTTTAATATTTATTTTTAACCCATAAGTTATTATATTTACACTTTAACCGAATTTTCCAACTATAAATAACTCATTTTCTCTTCATCTTTCTCACAAATCTTTCTACAATCTCTCTAATCTCTCAATATATCTCTCTATAAGTCTACATTGTTTACTAAATATTCAATTTTATTTATTCATTTGGAAATTGGGAGTGAAGTTGGCAACTAACTTGAGGATCTTCCATCGAGCAAAGTTTCAATTTTCAACCTCTCGATTACACGTCGACGTTACGTCGGCGTTTGGTACATTCGTTCCTTCATTAAATTATTATTGTCTGTTTATTTTATTTAGCCCACTTAATTTTATTATCTTTAATTATTTATTATCATAATTAAAATGAAAGGATTAAGAGGCATGTTTAAGCGTAAGGGTGCTTCTTCTAGTAGGGGCAACCAGGACAATGGTACTTCTTCTAGTCATCTTATTCCTACACAGGATGATTTTATTGATACTCAACATTTTCCTACAATACCATTAGATTTAGATGAGGAGCTATTTTCTGAAACTCAAGAAGACTTTAATTTAGACGATGATCTAGATGATACACCCACTAATGTTGATGACAACACACCCACTAGTGCACCTTCAACTGAAATACCTCTTATTCCCCCTAGTATGAGACGAGGTCCAGCAAAACGACCATTAAAATCAGATGCATGGACATTTTTTGATAGGGACGTAGAGAATCAAGTAGCTATATGTAGAATTTGTAAAAATGTTTTAAAATTTAAAACTGAAAAAGGTCACGGTGGGACGTGGGGTTTAATTAGACACGTAGTAAGTGCTCATCCAGTTAGGTATGCCCAATACCAGGCTTCAAAATCGGGTGCGCAAACGCCAGCTCCATCGGGACAAGGTTCGCATACTGATACTGTCCTAGACCAAGTACATGGTCAAATTAACCCTATGACGGGGGAAATTGTAGGCCCTAAATACAATAAACATAGAGATAGGGAAGCAATATCAAAATTAGTTGCTGTGGAGGGTTTGCCTTTTTCATTTCCTTCATCTCCCGGTTTTATTCATTACATTAGAGATATATATAATCCTGCTTTTAACGATTTTTCTAGATCAACTCTTAAGAGAGATGTATTTAAATTCGCGCATGAATATCAACAATATTTACGTTATTCATTATATCATTTTAATGGCAAAGTATCTATCACGTCTGATATAGGTCGTAGTACTAACGGCCATGATTATTTAACTGTAACTTGTCATTGGATAGATTATAAATGGTCTATGCAAAAACGTATCTTAGCGTATAGATATATAGATGATAGGCACACTGGTACTTTTATTGCAGATAATATTTATCAAGTGTGCCATTATTACGGAATAACCGATAAAATTATGACTATTACATTAGATAACGCTCCTTCTAACAATTACGCAATTACAATTTTAAAAAATAGTTTAACTCCATTTTTTTCAGATCATTTTCATATAAAATACGCGTGCCATATATATAACTTAATTGTAAAGGATGGTCTATCACTTTTTGAAGACATTCTTAGTAAAATACAATTTGCTATAAACTTTATTTTTAAAAATAATAAAGTACAACGAAGAAAAGAATATAAAAAAACTTGTCACGATTGTGGACTATCTTATAGAAAAATTTCACAAGAAGTATCCACTAGGTGGAATTCTTTATACGAGCAACTACTTGTTGCTTATGACTATAGAAAACCTATAACTTTATTTTTTAACTCTCATAATCAAAATCCAGCTGATATGATTGTAGATAGTGATTGGGTAAAAATTTCTGAACTTATTGTATTTTTAGAGAAAAAATTTCAAGCAACAAAAGAATTTTCCGGTATATATTATCCTACTATTTCAACTATGTTTTTTTTTATATAACTCTAATATTTTTATTACTTAGTGAATATATGGAAAAATCAGCTTATATGGCAGCTATTAAAAAATGTTTATCAAAATAAAAAAAAATGTATTCCTATTCCCACTATTTATATTATTGGTTCTGTATTAAATCCGACTATTAAAATAGACGGTACTAAATCACTAATTGAAACTATTTACGATTGTATAGAAGTACTACCACCTCCAAGTCTAAAAAATCTAAATCACCGACCACCTATTGAACAAACTAAAGAAGAAGTGTTGTCTAGCGTAGAAGACCAATGCAAAAAAATATATAGGTTTTATCAACAAGAAAATGCTAGTAACTTACCGGCTTCCATACCATCTTCTTCATCTTCAACACAACCTCACAAAAGACATGTTGTTTCTGCGGCTAGTATTGAAAGCCTCAGAAATAGAATGTGCGGTCGTACGTCTACTACTAACCAAATTAGCAAGTTGGATATTTTTGTTTTGCAGGGTTCTGTACCGTACCAAGAAGTTATCAATGAAGATGGACATGAAGACTTGCTGAAATACTGGAGGGGGAATGAGAAGACCTTTCCGACACTTTCATTGATGGCCCGAGATGTTTTGAACATTCAAGCGTCATCAACTGCGTCTGAAAGCGCTTTTTCTACCGGCAGATATCAAATAGGAGACCACAGACACTCATTAGCCGGAGACAGCTTGGAAATTGCAGTATTATTCAGAGATTGGATACGAGCGGAGCGGAGAAGGTGCGGTCAACCGGAGATCAATGAAGAAGAAGACGAAAACTACAACGAAATCTTATCCGAAGGTGGTGGAAGCGACGTGGATCAATTTGACTAACAAATACCAATTCCAACCGAAGAACCACAGGAAATTATCAAGCAATTAGAACAGGTTTTTTTGAGAATGTAATTTTTTTTATTGCAATTTTATTATGTAATTTGCAACTTTTGAACAACACCACAAAGTTGCAATTTAGATTTTAGACAATTGTATTTGTATTACAAAAAAATCATGTCTATTAAATAATATAAGAGACACAAAAACAGCCTTGGGATGTTTTTATTACACTATCTTGTCTTGTTTATTGAGTTTTTTTATACATATGTTATTTAAAAAAAAAAACCCCGGGACCCGCCCCGATCAGATTCCGACGGGATCAGGATCGGGACGGGACTGGAGCAAGTCCCGCCAGACCCGACCCCGACCCCTTCGCCCATTCCGCCCCGACCCCAACCCCGCCAGATCCGAGCCCGGCCCATTGGCCACCTCTATAAAAATGACGAAAGGGAATAGTTTGGAACTTATATGTCACCTCATCTTAAATATTTGGAAGACACATTGCAGCAATCACATCCTTCATCTCTTTTGGACTTCGGTGACAACCAAAATAATGGCTTAGGGCACAGCTAACTATGCCAACATCCTATATGTATGACCAGAAAATTCCAAGACTTTATAATAAGTCATCACCAAACATTGTAAAAACTAAAGCAAGTAAACCAAGGAGGAACAAGAAAACATTTGTAAGTTGTAACATTTTCAGAAAAAAAGTGGCATTTAATTCCCAAAAAACTGCATCACAATTTCCATTGTGGTATGTGGAACAAAGATTTAATAACATCAAAAGAGACAAAGTCCTGGCACAAAATAGATCTCTCAAGAAGGTGAATCCTTTCCGGCCACCTTCTATTTCTTTAAACATAAACTCGATTTACTTTTTCTTTTAAAATAACTATATATTTAATCTTGAAAATTTTACACTATATTAAGCCCATCAACTAACATGATTAGCAAAAGAACAAAACATATAGGAACTAATTGTTTTTTATAAGGAGAGTAGGTCTAGTTCCTTTATATAAATATTACTCTTAAAGCTAAGATCGAGGATTTGAAAACAATAGTACAAGTTTCAAATTCAAAAGACCTTGACTAGTAAAGGGAAGACCTACTGAATTCTTCTGTTTTTAATCCCAATATTTTAACTCTACATTCAGTGTTGGATATATCAATTGACAATTGCATTATTAGTCCTAGTGTTGTGTGAAGGCTTGGTCCAAAAATATTTTGGTCAAATTGTTCACTTTTATTAGCTCTTTAATTTAATGACACTTTCGATGGGTCAACTCGAGTTGCTCGGCCCTTAGCCCTTTCTTTTGACTTTTTCTATTTTTTTCTCTTTTGATTTGCAAGTCAAAATTATTGTTCGATTGCTTAGTTTTCAAACCTCTATCAATTCTTTTTGGTTATACAAGACGATTTTCTTTTTTTATACGTCTTTCTCTTCTTCACTTTTTTGTGAGATGCCTCTGCTAATGTTTAGGGATCGTTTTGTACAAATTATGCAGAGATTGGTAATGTACGGATTATAATTAGAGGATCATTAATGCATGAATTAGTAATGCGAAAATTATTTCATGTTAAATGTTTAGTTTGATATATTACACATTATTATACATCATATGATTCAAAGTATAAGTTTACTTTTAAAACAATATAAAGTAATTTTCTTACCACTATAAGGTTTATTTGATCATTTTAGCATTTTAATCTATGTATCACTAATATATACATATATTAATTAATTATGATGATTACCTGGAGATTAAGTCTCCTAGCTAAAACCCAAACATTACCAAATGAGTTTAATAAGAAGAAGAAAAAAAAGGCAATGTTTTATATCTTAAATTCTACTAGCTGCCCGATTATTTTGTATTTGTATAATAAATAAATCCGCAGTGCTATCCTTTTGTAATATAAAATGTGCCACATAAAAGAGAGTAAAAGAATCACATTTGTGATTAAATAAAAAAAAAAAGGCAGTTTGGTGCCTAAGCTTCTGCTATAATGGGATCCGACGAAGGATCGCATCACAAGAGTCTATTATACTCGGTCTACCCTGCATTTTTTAAATTGTTTGAAATTCAGTTTTTTTTTCTTTTTACAACTTCGTCATCAGAATGTCATATATGCATATGAGCATAACACTTCCTCGTGTTATATATGTCTGAATTTGACGTGTATATTATGGCTATTGTTATTTAATGTAACGTCTTTAAAGAGTCCCCCAAAAGACAAAAGGGGTTTGTCAAAAAGACTCAAAATGATGGATTAGTCCAACTAAATCTCGTGTAAACAAATTAATGAACAATTAAAAAATAATCTCGTGGAAACGACTTGACAGGCATTAGTACTTAACTTTACAACAAGGTGATTATTTATTTTGGAAATTACGTACTTTAATTTCTTTTTGACTTTCTCAACCCACTACTTACTTTCTGTACTTGATTTTTCTTTTAATTACAATAATTGCTGTTGTTTAATATTTCCACTAGCTAGGAGTAGTCATGGACAGCCAAGAATCTAAAGTGAAGAGGGAGATGTACCAATAGTTGGGAATCGTCTATATTATTATTTGTATCCTTAATCAATTTAAAAAAAATATGTGTTTAAATAGTAATAGAATATACACCGTTTATTCCTGTGATACTATTAGAGATCTTGTACATCTGTAATTATGGTAGTAATCTGTTGAATATGGAAAATATATATTTGATTTCCGTAATTATAGGTTAGGTTTACTATGATATATCATGTATATAAATCAATTACATTAATGAAAATACTTAAGGGATTATTCTCTTTTATGGTATCAGCAGTCTAGGGCAAATTTTTTCTTCTCCACATAAACTTCCGCCGCCTTACTCTCTCCGTCGGCCGACCCCACTTCGGTCGTACCCCTCCCTTCAATTTTTTTTTCCGAAACCCTAATTCTCTTCTTGTTCCTCAATCATGTCTACCACAAAGAATATTTTTCATCCTGCCCTTGCAGTCTCCAACATCAAGAACAACATCCCTATTGTTCTTGAAATGGAGAACGTCCAGTACGCAACGTGGGCAGAACTTTTTAAAATCCACGTAAGGTCTCATAGAGTCCTCCATCAAATCATCAAACTGGAAAAAGGCAAGGAGAAGGTGCCTTCCACCGATGATGAAATAGAGTTGTGGGCAACTATCGATGTTATGGTGCTCCAATGGATTTATTCCACCATCTCTACGGACCTCTTACAGACAATTATCGAACCCGACGCCATGGCAATGGAAGCATGGAATAGGTTGCGCGATATATTCCAAGATAACAAAAATTCCAGTGCCGTGACCCTTGAGCGAGAATTCTCCTATATAAATATGGAGGATTTTTCAAATGCCTCATCCTATTGTCAAAGGCTCAAGGAGTTGTCGGATCAACTCAAGAACGTTGGCGCGCCCGTCACGAATGATCGTCTCGTTATTCAGATAGTTGCAGGCCTCTTTGAGGCGTATAATGAGGTTGGAACAATTCTTCGCCAAAGCAATCCTCTCACACCGTTCTACCAAACACGTTCTATGCTCACCTTAGAAGAAGCAGGATTGGCTAAAAAAGAGGCTACCGAAGCCAATTTCGTAATGACGGTGGCCACGTCCCGCGAAACTGATGACTCTCAATTATTCACCGAAAGTTATGGTCAAAAACCATAACAACGGAGGTGGCAAAAAGGGTCAAAATCGTAGAAAAAATCATGGTGGCGGATGTGGCGGTGGATGCGGCGGCAACAACAGTGGAAGTGGCGGACATGGAGGCGGCAGTGGCGGTAAGCAGAGGGTTGGGCCACAGTACCCCTGGCAGCAGGCAGCAGGCCTCGGGGCAGTGGCCATGGGGCCTGCCTTGGGCGAGTGGGCAGGGGCCCATACCCATCTCAAAACTGGGCCAGACCCAGTGGCGGTCATCAGCAACCAGCCCAAAATAAGCCTTATAATTACACGGCCTGACAGCAGCCTGGCCTGCTTAGGCCTTGGCCACAACAGGCCTTCGCTGCTACGGGCACACCAACATGCCCGACCCACACGTATATCGAAGAGGTGATGCATACACTTGGACTAAATTCTCCGGATGCAAATTAGTACATGGACACCGGTGCTACTTCTCACATGACGTCCGCACTAGGTAATCTCTCGTCTTATTCCAATTTGAGCAAAATTGTGGTATAATTGTTGGTAATGGTAATTCAATTCCAATTCGTGGTTATGGTCACACAAATTTATCTCTCTCGAATCCACCTTTAGCCTTGAAAAATGTCCTTCATGCTCCTCACTTAATTAAAAAATTTGTGTCTATTAAAAAATTTATAACTAATAATTGAATTTCTGTTGACTTTGACATTTTTGGATTTTCTGTGAAGGATTTCTCGACGGGGATACCTCTAATTAGATGTGATAGTCGGGGCGAGCTATAACCCATCATCACCACCACCACTAAACAAGACACACCGTCAATGTTTGTCGCTTTAGCACCTTCCTTATGACATGCTCATTTGGGTCATCCGGGGGTGTCTCTGTTTTCCTCCCTTAAAAACAATAAATATATTGAGTGTAATAGTGATCATTGCACTAATGTTTGTCCTTCTTGTCCGCTTAGAAAACATGTTAAATTGTCATTTGTGGCTTCCAATTCTAGTACTTTGTTGTCATTTGATATTATTCATAGTGATCTTTGGACATCTCCTATTTTGAGCTCTACCGGTCACGGTTATTATGTATTATTTTTGGATGATTATTCTAATTTTTTGTGGACATTTCCATTATCTAAAAAGTCTCAGGTTTTTTCCATATTCCTAGCATTTAGAGCATTCATCCGTACACAATTGAATGAAAAATTAAGAATATTCAATCTGATAATGAAAGGGAATTTGATAATGGGCCATTTAGAGAATTTTGTAAGGTTAATGGTATATCTTTTTGGTTTATATGTCCACATTCGTCATCACAAAATGGGATAGCCGAAAGAAAAATCCGCACCATTAATAATATTGTTCGTACACTACTAGTCCATGCATCATTACCACCTTCCTTTTGGCATCATGCATTACAAATGACAACGTACCTCCTTAACATACTCCCTATCAAATGATTAGCATACCAATCTCCACTCAAAATTCTTTATCAAAAAGATCATTCGTATTCTCATCTTAGGGTGTTTGGGTGTTTATGTTATCCTCTATTCCCCTCCTCTACCATCAACAAACTTCAAGTCCGCTCTACCGCGTGTGTATTTTTGGGTTACCCGTCTAATCATCGTGGTTACAAATGTTATGATTTCTCCTCTAATAAAATCATAATTAGTCGTCATATCATTTTTTATGAAACTCAATTTCCGTTTGCTAAGTTGCATAATCCCGTGTCCAATTCCTATAATTTTTTAGATGTTGAGCTCTGCCCGTATGTGATCCACCATTTAGTTCGGACCACACCTCAGCTTTTGGACCAGCAGACACCGGTAAGCCCACTGCCTACCGGCCCCAACACTGCTCGTCCTCAAACTCTGCCATCAGGCCCACTGCCTGTTGGCCCATCTTTCTTCTCCCCCGAATCTCAGCCAGCAAGCTCACTTCCTGCTGGTCCAAATGCCATACACCCATGTCCAATTCTTCCAGCAGGCCCACTGCCTGCTGGACCAAACACGTCCATCCTCCAGCCGGCCCAACTCCTTCCAACCTAGAACGGTACCGAGAACACCACAACAAACCAACTCCAGCCCAATTCTATTCCGGGTTAAGGGCCCGTTACTCATAGCGAACGTGTTTTTTTAAAACCAAAATGACAATTTAATCTCAACTCTAATGGCACTAAATCACCCCTACCATGTAACCTCGTGTCTGCCCTTCGTGACCCGAATTGAAAAATGGTCATGAATTAAGAATATAATGCTCTTATTGAAAATAAGACGTGAAAGTTGGTGCCCCGTCCGCCTGGTGTCAATGTAATTCATTCTATGTGGATTTTTACTCATTAGGAAAAAATTGATGGTTGTTTTGAGAGGCATAAGGTCCGTCTTGTAGGTGATGGCAAAACTCAACATGTTGGCGTGGATTGTGGCGAGACATTCAGTTCGGTGGTCAAACCGACAACTATTCGCACTATTCTCAGTCTAGCTCTCTCAAAAGCGTGGCTCATACACCAGCTAGACGTAAAAAATGTGTTCTTGCACGGTGAACTCAAGAAAACTGTATACATGCATCGGCTCTTGGGTTTCAGAGACCTTGATCATCCAAACCATGTGTGCTTGCTGAGGAAGTCCCTATATGGGCTCAAACAGGCTCATCAGGCCTGGTACAAAAGGTTTGCAGATTATATGTCTACTCTTGGATTTTCTTATAACAGGTTTAATCATTCTCTGTTCATCTACCATCGCGGTTCTTCTCTGACATACATTCTGTTATATGTGGATGATATTATATTGACTGCTTCTTCTGATAAACTGCGCAAGTCTATCATATCTCTTCTCAGCTCCGAATTTGCTATGAATTACTTGGGGCTTTTGAGTTATTTTTTTGGTATAGTTGTAACTCGTCACACATGTGGTCTATTTTTGTCCCAAAGGAAGTATGCAGCAGAGATTATTGAATGGATTGACATGTCATCCTGTAAGTCATCTCCTACTCCAGTTGACAATAAACCAAAGCTGAGTGCTACTTCTAGCACACCTTACGAGGATCCTTCCCACTATCATAGTCTTGTAGGGGCTCTTCAATATCTTACATTTACGAGGCTCGATATTACTTATGCAGTGCAGAAAGTGTGTTTATTTATGCATGACAAGGAAAGAACACATGCACGCTCTCAAATGCATTGTGCGTTAGATTCAAGGTACTCTTGATTATGGTTTACACTTATATCCATCATCGGTATCTATTCTCATGTCTTATACAGATGCTGATTGAGGTGGATGTCCAGATACTAGGCGTTCGACATATGGTTATTGTATGTTTCTTGGTGATAACTTGGTCTCTTGGTCGGCCAAACGCCAGGCTACTTTGTCACATTCCAGCGTTGAGGCCGAATATCGAGGGGTAGCCAATGTGGTGTTTAAATCTTGTTGGTTGTGTAACCTCCTCTTAGAGCTTCATTTTCCTATTCAGAAAGCTACCTTGGTCTACTGCGATAATGTTAGTGCGGTATATCTCTCTAGAAATTCTATCCAACATCAACGCACTAAACATATCGAGATCGATATTCACTTTGTTCGCGAAAAGGTAGCTCGTGGAGAAGTACGTGTCTTGCATGTCCCTTCACAGTATCAAATTGTTGACATATTTACTAAGGGTCTTTCCTTAGTTCTATTTGAAGATTTTAGGGACAGTCTCAGCGTCCGAAGACCGCCCGCTACGACTGCGGGGGTGTAATAGAATATACACCCTATATTCCTGTGATATTAATAGAGATCTTGTACATCTGTAATTATGGTAGTAATATGTTGTATTAGAAAAATATATATTTGATTTTTGTAATTATACGCTAGGTTTACTAGTGTATATCATGTATATATAAACCAATTACATTAATGAAAATACTCAAGGGATTATTCTCTTTTAAATAGTATCGTAAAATTAATTTTAAAAAATTTACATATTACATTGTGTGCCCTTAAGAAATTTAATTCCCTCAATGTTGTCAAGATTTCAAATTAATTCCTCCTACAATAAAATGAAATAAATAATTCTATAATAGTGACACTTCAAATTACAAACTCAGTGAACTCAAAGAATGGAGCAATGACTTACTAATATGTTTTATAAATAATGCAGAAAAAATAGGGGAGAAGAATTTGAATTTCAATATAAAAAATCTGAGGCAAGGCTTAAAATTAGGTGTATTTTTTCTGAAAAAGCAGGTACCTTTTTGGAAAACAATTACCTTTACGAAAAGAGACCTTCATTTTTCATTCACATAAAAAATAAAACATATATAATTTAGAATTGACTCCTAAATAGACACGGGGAGGGGGGAGATTGGGTCTCCAACAATTTTCGCCTAACTTGAACTTTTATTAAGTTTTCTAATTTTATAGAACAATGGTAGATTCTATTCCACAAGTGCATCCCCACTAAGTTTTTTCAGACTTAAAAACATCAAAGCAAACGAAATATTGTGCAAGAGATTCATACGTGAAAATCATCCAGTCTCGAATGGATGTAAAAATCATGACACCGCTGTATGATTTCAATTAAACTTCACCAAAACACCGAGCTAAAGTGGATTATTCCAGCAATCCACAGGACCTACCTCAAAGTCTTTACAACAATCCTAGATTGTTGATACCCTTAGCTTGAAACTAAAACAACAAACTTTGAAAGTGTTTCCTAACCTCAACAATGCTTCTAAGAAAGCTGATAAAAGATTACAAATAAGACCTATTACGTTCACTAGAGTTGACACAAAAGAGAATCTGCATCGCCTATGGAACAGACTTCTGGAACAACCGTAGCACTAACCCAACTCTATTTCGTATTTCAGGCTTTTTTCGCTTAGAACTCAGAGAGAAGTTGGTTGCTGAAATGTTTGTGAATGCTTAAGTTTTCAGAACGTGAATGGACTTCTTTTATATATGTATAGCTCCTAAGATCTTGTTAGAGTCCAAGTATTAGAGGGATATCAAGTAGAAGTCAACTCAAACTCGAATCCTTATCCGATTGATATCTTGTAGACTCCTTTTTCAATTCTAACTCCTTTTTGATAGATCCTGCAACTTATTTTTTTTCCTTATCCTTATTATTTCTTGAAATCTATTAATAAAACACAATTTCAGGACAAACATATTTTATTTATCAACATCAAAATCATACTCAACGGTTTTGTTTAAAAAATAATGCATAAAAAGGAGGGGGGAAATAATTTGAATTTCAGTATAAAAAATCTGAGCAAGGCCTTTAAATTTTTAGCCAATCAGATGTCTATTAGGAAATTTAGGTGTATTTTTTCTAAAAAGACATACCTTTTTGGAAAACAATTACCTTTACGAAAAGAGACCTTCGCATTTTTCATTCACATCAAAATTAATTTTTCAAGTATAAAAAGAGGGTTGTAAAGAAAATCATAGAAACCGTATTAATTTACTGGATACAACTTCTCTTTTGTATTAGCCCTAAAAAATAAGAATTTTGATTATTAATTTGTTCAAGTTTTAAGTATGAAAAGGAAATGAAGGGAGGCTTCTATTTAGGAATTCAAATAGTATAGGGAGGCATGAGATAGTAGTACAAAGTTAATGATTTTGGTTACTTGTGAAGTTAAAAGAGTCGAAGAATTAACCTAAATAATCATTCATCCGACTGTTTAAAATAACTGTAGGTAAAAAAAAATAGGGATAAGGACATAAATGGTCATCCGGGTGAAAGTATTGATACTCGGTGGCCCAAAAATCTTAAAGGTCATTTTTTAGCTTTTTCAAAATAATTTCAAGGTCTAGCCATTTTCAACTAATTTCAGCATACGTATATAAACTGTATCATTGTTGTATATGTATCATTACATATATATATATAGAAATGTATCACTCGTATAGAATATGTATCACTATTGTATAGAATATGTATCACTATTGTATATGTATAAAAAAAATGTATCACACGTATAGAAACTGTATCATTATCGTATAGAATATGTACCCCTAAAGTATATGTATATAAAATATATCATTGTTGTAAAATTTGTGTCTAATAAATGTATAATTAACGTATAATTTCTATTTAATAAATATATAATTAATTTATATTTACTAATTATACACATATTATACATGTTTTGAGATTTTTTTTGAAGGATCAATTAACGTATACTTACTAATTATACACATATTATACATATTTTGGAATATTTTTTGAAGAGTCAATATGAACTTTTTCGCTAATCATTAGTGGCGACTACATTCGCCACAAATAGTCCTATTTTTTTAGCGAACGTTTTAGGACGACATTTTGATGTTTTGTGGTGACTAAAGTCGCCATAAATAGTCATGTTCTTTGTAGCGAACCTTTTAGTGACGACTTTTAGATCTTTTGTGGCGACTATAGTCACCACAAATATTCATGTTCTTTTTGTAGCAAACCTTTTAATGACGACTTTTCGATCTTTTGTGGCGTTTAAAATCGCCACAAATCTGATTTTTTTTATAGTGAATGGGCTGGGCGGCTAGCTCCTGACAATACTTTGGATCAAACAACCAACTCAGGGTATTAAACCCAAAATGGGGCCTTTTGATTTTTTTTTGTTGGTGGCCTTTCAATGTCCTTTCCACTTTGTATATGTAGAAATAAATCTCATTCGCTCAGTGTTTGTCAAATTGTCATTATACCAAACTGATTTGTTTAGTATAATAAGCAAATAACACTGGGAAAAAAAGGGAGAAAATGTATTAATTTTAGTGTCCGTAAAATAGTTTATGTCGTACAGGGACGAAGCCAGCCAATTTTTTTTTAGGGGACTAGTACTATATTATACAAATTTTAAAGAGTAGGTAATAATTTAAATTCTAAATAATATAAATACAAATCGTTCAAGAATAATGAAAATATAATCACAATTTTTCTCGACGAGATTTCATAGTCTGAAACTGTTGCATAACAGTTTCATTACTGATCTCATACAAAATTTTGTTCTCAATATAAGGTACTAATAAATCATTAAGTCAATCGATCGATATTCGATTTCGCAGTCGATCTTTGATGATGCTCATAGCAGAAAAGGCTCTCTCTACACTTGCAGTAGCAACTGACAAAGTTAATGCTAGGGTAAGAAGCGTGTAAATCAAATGATAGATTCCGTGTCTTTTTATTTCCACCATCTTCTTTGCAAGATCTTCAATGCCAATAATTTCTGAAAACTCAATGCTACTACGCATATCAATAATATAAGTCTCAAGTTGATTATCAAGTAACTCTAGATCATGTGAAGAAAACTCTCGAGGATACAATCGATCAAACTTGACGAGACTTTCCTTGTTGAAAGCAAATAATGAATTGCTAGGATTAAGGCACCTAACAAAAAGAAGCAATTCAGCATTTGTCACAGAAAATCGACTATTTAACTTGATAAGTTGTTTGTCCAAAACACCATAAAAGCACTCGATGCGAAAATAAGTATCGCTAGTCTTTTCTTCAGTTCTCATTCCTTCGACAGTCTCCTTAAGTAAAGATGCAATTGTATTTGGAACATGTTTTATACCAAGAAAACGTTCAATTATCCGTCCCTCATTATTCACATATCTTAAACAAATTATCATTTTCTCCTTCATTGATGCATCACGTGACTCATCAACCAAGATTGTAAAAAATTTATCACCGATATCTTTGATGATCACAGAAGTAGTTTCAGCAGCAAAAGCTTTACAAATATCTTTCTGAATATCAGATGAAACTAATTGTGAAGTTAGATGAGCATTTTCAAATGAGGCATTCTTTATTTGCTCATTATTTTCAGCAATCAAATGAAAACCTTCAAAGATAGTTACCCTTATTTCTCGACAACTCAGATTCATCTCTACCTCGAAATGATAGTCCTTGATTCAAACATAAACGCATAGATGTAACAGTTGCATTCAACCGAATACGGTAGTTGGTTCTCTCTTTATTTTCTTTATGAGTAAATAGAGTAGAAACACTTCCTGTAAGGTTTTGATTCATTAGATCTTGACATTTCTTTTTTGATTGATTATGAAAACTGCTATGTCCTTCAACATGAACATCAAATCTCTCATTCTTTTTCCAATTATTGAATCCAACTCCGACAAATGAATCTGCTCCACCTTGATTATTTTGAGTCCTAAAAAGATAGCAGTAAAGACAATATGCTCTATCTTCCGTTATGCTCTACTCCAACCAATCTGAATATTTGCCAAACCAAGTTTCAACAAACCTCATTTTTTGAATTTTATCATCTGGTTGGCTCCATGAAAAGTTATGGTTTCTAGATTGAAACGACTCCTTTAATAGATAAGCTCATCTTACTCTATCTCTATGATTAGCATCGTAACTCCATATTGTTGGTCGCTTTCCAAGGTCTGCCAGGAGATTGTCGAAGTCAATTTCAACATTTGAAGGTCTCTTTTAAGCATTTGATTTAGAAGAATCAACCATTGCAGACTTTCTTTTAAGAAATTTCTCCATCAATACAATCTTTAAATCCACAACAACAATGTTCTACAATAATCCAAAACTATATGATCATTTATCAAACACTAATTAATTCAAATAATAATAAATTTACACTAATTAAGGTTCACAAAAAATAACTATTATAATGAAATTGAATAGATGATGGAAAAATCTTACATGTACTAAATAAAGATGAGTAGCGCAAAAACCAAAGTCTTGAAGAAGATCACAAGAAAAGAACCGGAAGAACTGAAGAAGAATCGACAATTTCTAAGTTGGTCTCAAGCGTGAAATCCTGAAGAAGACAAAGTATTTTTTTTAATAGAGAAAGGCAGTGCTATTTTTTAATCAGCACATACGCTGACTTTGTTGTGTATTCATAGACTAATACTTTTTTTTCTTTTGTTGGGCTTATGGATTTCATTTTACAAATTTATTGGGCTTGGATAATTTAAGAGTACCAAAAGGTTGAGGGCTAATGTTTTTTGTGGATGAGGCTTTTTGGCAATTATTAATATAGTAATAGTAAAAAAAAATTGTTGGGGTCTGTAGCCTCAGTGGGACATGTGAAGCTTCGTCCCTGATGTCGTAATCAATGACAACATATTTACTAAGTATTAAGTTAAGAATTTGAGATGTATTAGTTCAAATGCAATACATGAAATGTTAGTATGGAATTGTTTAAATTAATTAGAGGACTTAGCATCTGTTGAAGAAAGCAAAACAACAACTTGGACGAAGTAAACTTTGAATGGTTAATCAACCACTTCGTGGTTATTAGTTATGACTAATTTGGAGCAAAAAGAAATACATATTGATCTAGAAGAATCAAAATTTAACTTGGGAATTTGTCAATTTTAGATAGTTTCTTTCTACCCTAGATCTTGATTTGGTTTATAGAAGGTTCAATACGTTAATTGCTTTTTTGTCAAATTAAAGCAAGTTCTTTTTTTTTTTAACGAGGTATAAAATTTGGTGGACGATATATTTGTTTTTCGTTGGTTGTTTATGGGTTTTCAAAGAGGTTTATCATATATTACGCTACTTGTTCGTTGCTTTAAAGTTAATTTTGGGTTGAACGTTCAGATTCTCTCACATAATATTAGAAATAAGCTTTTAGAAACTGGTTTTCATAACCCAATTTTTGTACAACTCAATATGGGTTTCTCTCCCTCAATTCATCCCATCGAGCCATTAATTTTGCTCCGCCTGGCCTATTCCACAAAACGTAAGGAGCAAAAATAGAAGATTTTCAAAAATTCAGGTATAAATTAAAATAGAACTGGCTCGGTTACACACATTGGAGAATGTCAGAGGATATACTTGTCTCTCATTAACAGTGTAAGGATTTTTAAAGAAATATTATAAAATTTTGGATTATTTCGCCGATTACGTTAAAATGTTGGATTGAATACTTAAATTCCTTGATAAAATCACCCTTACACTCCCACTAAGAGCAAATTAGCAGCATGTAGTTCTAGAAACCATATTAACTATCTCTCTTGCTAAGAACAATGAGAGTATGTAAATTAAGTTTTTTAGTAAGGTACAAATCGGATACGGAGGATGATGGATCAAATAATAAATGATTAACAAAGATAATGACTACAAACCAAACCATGGAAAATTTAAAGAAGAAACAAGTCATTGTAGTGTTGTACAACAGAAAGTCAAGTAACTTCTCATGAGTACATTTACAATAATGTGTTACCTTCGAGTGGAAATTACTACCATGCACCCAATGGTATATGTTAGGATAACCTATTATTTAAGTTGGGCATTGTGTTTCTTTTTTTAAAAAAATCACCACTTAGGTTTCATCGGAACCTTAGGACGTGAGAGTTGTTTTGGGTTTCTCATTGGTATTCGGTACTCGTCATGAGATTCGGTTAATTGGGATCATGCTGGAAAATCTCACTTTCGGGAAATAAAATGTTTCCTATCTGATACCAATTTGATAGAAAATATTTTATTTATAGACTCTATGAATCTCTAAACATCTGATTGACTAAATAGTTTAGGAGTGTTTCCTAAACTCCTGGTTATTTTATTTATAGATTCGGTTGTTGTTGTTCCATTCGGAACTCCTGGATCGATTTCTCCATTGATAGTCATCTCTAGCTTCAAGAATTGTGAAAACTTTCAAACAAGAAGATTTTTAGAAAAGAGATTAAGAATTAGAGAATATCAGAATTGATTTGAGTGAGCTTAAATTACAAATCCTTGTGCTCTGATACCATTTTGAGTTTCCGATTTAGAGAAGAAGAATTACAAAAGCATTGAATCTTGGAGATGAAGAAGAAAGGAGAGAAAATCTTATTCAATGAATTGATTGAAAATGTGGATGTACAGTGCTATTTATACACAGTATTACATGACTATTAACTAACTCCTAATTGTGTATTGTTAACTAATTAATTAATTGGTTAACTAACCAACTAACGACTAAAAAGACTAAACCGCCCTTAAGGCTTTCTATTACATCATTCTCAATAAGTTTGTCTTCAAGACAAATTGAAAAAAATTGCCTCATTTAAGCGCAATTTTTTCTTACTGCTCCATCTGTTACAATATTTTCTAATTTGTTAAGTTTAAAAAAGAATGTTATTTTCTATATTTAGTATTTTTCCTCCTAATTTATGTAGTAAAATTAAAATTTTAAGAGTTAAGTAAGTTTTTCTTTGACATGAATTTCTCTGTATGTCTTTTAAATATTTTAAGTTGTTAGTTATTGCGATTTATAGTACTTTTATGTAGCTTTCGAATATATAACTTTTATTTTAAAAAACTTATATGTTCAAATTCTCGATCAAACTTTAGAAGTTTGAATTTCTAAATTACATGTCACATAAATTGTTACAGACTATAATGGGTACTCTCTCATTTCTTTTCTTTTTTAAATTTAAATCCTCCATCATGGAGTGGGGTTAGGCAGACCCCAACCTGTATGTATCAATCAAAGGGAAAGATATTACAATTAGGAGGAGTCTTATCCTTGCATCTATGTGGAGTGTAAAGGTTAAATTGGTCCTCCTTGTACAACTTGTATCCTTTATAGTTCAGGACAGTGTTAATTGAGGATGTACACATAAAGATATTGACAAAAGGTGCAAAGTCATGCATGTACATAGCCAACAGGCGGTAGCAAAAAAGGATATATAAATACATTATCAAATTTGAAGTCCTTCTTGTCTTTGATTATAATATTAGGGCGTTGGTCATGATCAATCTTCAATGTGGATTTGGCCTGTCTTGGTAGAAGTCTTGCCTCACTGAAGATCGAAGATCTCTCTCATTTCAAATATCCTACGTGGAATGTTTAGGACCATAACTTATAAGAACATTTTGATATATTACATATATATGATATAAAATTCAAAAATTCATTATAAGAATATTTTGGTACATTACATATATCTGCTACAAAATTCAGAAATCATTCTTTTAAAAAAATATGTTAATTTGTCGAACTAAGACATATAAAACCATCGTTAAAGTAATAAAATTTGAAAATGAACTCACATTACTCGCATCCAAGAAATACATCCTAATTCATTAAATATTTGCTTGCCAGTTGATAGAGTAATATAAATACATTGCACATCCACTTGGCTACTGAATAATAATAATACTTACCCACGCTGCAGGCATCCAGCTGGATTTTGCTTATTCGGTGGGAGCAATTTGCTCTCTTATGGGATATGATCTTGTAAGTGATATCAGTTGCTATGTTCTCAAACTCTGGTCATTCAAGCACATTCCGCGATTTACTGGTATTACTGGTAGTAGTGCTGAAATACCGAGACTACTATATTCAGGAATAGTCAGGCGTAAGTCGGGAAGCTGGATATAAAAAAAAAAAAAACAATACTACAACTCTTCCTCATCTTCCCTATTGTCATCAATAAATCATCAAACCATCACCAAAATTGACTCTTTCCCACCAGCCTTCTTCTCTTTATTTGGACATGTTCAAATTTGTCTTACATGACTACATAAACCGCCGGACAACCTAATTAATTAAACCCTAAAACTCGTACGTACATTTTTTAAACAAGAAACAACTAACCGATTATGTGCAAGTTATAAGAAATAAATTATATAAACAATTTTTTATTGACTTTTCTCTTGTATTATTATCAACTTTAATACTCCATTGACTTGCTCCCTTTAAATATTCTTTGGTGCACCTTATATTTTCTCAGATTTGTCTTTTAGAAAATGCATTTTTCCTCCTTTTCACCATCTCCTAAATTTGCATATTCTCCCTCTTTCCTTCCAACCTTTGACTCTCTAATGTTTCCGATGGACCAATCGGAAAACCCCGCCGGAAAGTCACCGAGACGAGAGCTCCAAGGACCTCGGCCGGCCCCACTTAAAGTGCGTAAAGATTCTCACAAGATCAGAAAACCACCGGTAGCGCCGTCACAACACCACCACCATCCACCGCAAGCTCCGCCACGACCACCGATTATTATATATACCGTGTCCCCCAAGGTAATCCATGCAAACCCTAGCGAATTCATGACGTTAGTACAAAGACTCACCGGGCCGGATCATAATTCCACGTGTTCCACATCAGCAACTGACACGTCATCATCCTCGTCCTTGTCTTTCTTCCCTTTTCAAAAAAATATGAACACTGGGGCGATATCCCCGGCGGCTAGGTTTGCATCCATAGAGAAAACAAGGACACTGGAAGGGAAAAAATTACAACAAATTTGTGACATGGGAAATAATATGGTACATGAAAGTATAGAAATAGGGACAGAAATTGAACGAAGGGGATTTTTTCCTGGTATATTATCACCAAATCCATCTTCTCTTCCACCTATACCACCAGATTTCTTCTCACCACCATCACATGATCCAAATCCACTAGGGTTTTTCTATGACTTAAGTCCCGTTTTACATAGTAACAAGAATTATTTTGAACCTAGTTTTTTCCCTAGCCCTTCCAATAATAATTTCATTTCTCCAAGATTATTTTTATCTCCAGGTACTCCATCTTTAGACCTTTTCAATAATCTATTTGACGTTTAATTAAATTACCCTGTAAAGAGAGAAAACATAGAAGAGAAAGACTTGTAATTTGTGCTTCAAAATTCTTAATTGGTGAGGATGGACCTGAAGGGGCAGAAATGGAATTTCCGATGTATTGTAAATGTGGTCAAACAGCAGCTAGGGTGTTTCTGATAAGTGAAGGTTCTTTGTCTTTTACTATTTTGCCCCTCTGTATTTGAAAATTATGGGCCATTTTATCAGCATTTTGGCTCAAAGTTAGATTTTGATTTTGTATCTGTGCATTGATATATGAAAGACTACCACGGTATACACGGTCAAAACTGTGTATATGGTGTGTATCTTTTGTTTATTCCTTATCATAATTATTAGAGTTCGTGTACATGTATAATTATGGTAGTAGTCTTGTATTAGAAAAATATAGATTTAATTTTCATGATTAAAAATTGTATATCGTGTATATATATCTTCTCATTAATGAAAATAATCTGGGGATTATTCTCTTTCATGGTATCAATAGTCTAGGTCAATATTTCCTTCTCCAAAACCTAGCTTCCGCCGCCCTAACTCGGCAACCTCTCGGCCACCGCCGGCCGACGACCCCCTCTCCTCCCTTCAATTTTTTCCCAAATCCCTAATTCTCCTCTTGTTCTTCCATCATGTCTATCACAAAGAACACCTTTCATCCTGCCCTTGCAGTCTCCAATATCAAAACCAACATTTTTGTTGTTCTTGAGATGGAAAACGCCCAATACGCGACATGGGCAGAACTATTTAAAATTCATGCCCGATCTAATAGAGTCCTCCATCACATCATCCCATCGGCGACAGGCAATGAGAAGGTGCCTTCCACAAATGATGAAATTGAGATGTGGGCAACTCTTGATGCTACGGTCCTTCAATGGATCAATTCCACCATCTCTACAGACCTCTTACAGACAATTATCGAACCAGGCGCTACGACAATGGAAGCTTGGAATATGTTGCGTGATATATTCCAAGACAACAAAAATTCTCGTGTCGTGACCCTTGAGCAAGAATTCTACCACATTAATATGGAAGATTTTCCGAATACCTCAACCTATTGTCAACGACTAAAGGAGTTGTTGGATCAACTCAAAAATGTTGGTGCACTTGTCACTAATGATCGTCTTGTTCTTCATATGGTTGCGGGACTCTCTGAGGCGTATAATGGCGTTGGGACTCTCCTTTGTCAAAGCAATCCTCTCCCGCCATTCTACCAAACATGTTCCATGCTTACCTTATAAGAAGCAGGATTGGCTAAAAAGACGGCTACCAGAGCCAATTCCGCCATGATGGTGGCCACGTCCCGTGAAACTGATGACTCTAAATCATTCTCTGAAAAGTATAGTCCAAACCATAACAACGGGGGGTGGCAAAAAGGGTCAAAACCATGGGAAAAATTGATGCGACAGATGTGGCAGCGGTAAAGGTGGGGCCGCGGTGGTAGTGGTGGCAGACCGACAGGGGGTGGCAGCCAGCAGGGGACCGGGCCACTGAACCCATGGCAGCTGGCTTGGGCCACTGGGCAGTGGCCCTGGGCCATACCATGGGCTAACGGATAGTGGCCTATGCCCCCTCCCATTTCTTTCAACCAATTGGGCCAAGCCCAACACTGGCCAGCAGAGGTAGAAAATAATTGGGTTGGTAAACAGTTCCTGGCAGCAGGCTGGCCTGCTTGGGCCTCGACCTTCGCTGCTGCCGACCCAGTGGCGGCGGCCTCGACACCTATGGATATCGAGGCAGCGATGCATACACTTCGATTGAATCCCCCGGATGCAAATTGATACATGGACACCGATGCTACTTCTCACATGACGTCTGCACCATGTAATCTCTCGTCTTATTTCAATTTGAGCAAAAATCATAGCATAATTGTTGGTAATGGTCATTTAATTCCAATTCGTGGTTATGGTCACACAAATTTATAGCCCCCAGCCCACCTCTCGCCTTGCAAAATGTCCTTCATGTTCCTCACTTAATTAAAAAATTAGTGTATGTTCAAAAATTTACAACTAATAATTGAGTTTCTATTGACTTTGACCCTTTTGGATTTTCTGTGAAAGATTTTTTGACGGGGATACCTCTAATGAGATATGATAGTTGGGTGGGCTTTATCCCATCACCACCACTAATCAAGCCACACCGTCAATGTTTGTCGCCTTAGCACATTTCTTATGGCATGCACGTTTGGGTCATCTGGGGCGTATGTTATTTCCTCTCTTAAAAATAATACTTTTATTGAGTCTAATAGTACGCGTAGTACTAATGTTTGTCCGCTTGGGAAACATGTTAAATTACCGTTTGTTGCTTCCAATTCTAGTACTTTGATGCCGTTTGATATTATTCATAGTGATTTGTGTACATCTCCCGTTTTGAGCTCTTTGGCCATCGTTACTATGTATTATTTTTTGATGATTATTCTAATTTTTTGTGGACTTTACCGTTGTTTAAAAGTCTCAAGTTTATTCCATTTTCTATTGTTTAGAGCATTCATCTGTACCCAATTTGAACGGAAAATTAAAAATATTCAATGTGATAATGGAAGGAAATTTGATAATGGACCGTTTCGGGATTTTTGTAATAATAATGGCATATATTTTTTGTTTTCTTGTCCTCATACGTCCTCACAAAATGGGAAAGCCGAAAGGAAAACTCGTACCATTAATAATATTGTTCGGACTTTACTAGCACATGCTTCATTTCCACCTTTTTAGCATCATTCATTATAAATGGTTACTTACCTCCTTAACATACTCCCGAGCAAAGGACTAGCATACCAATCTCCACTCCAAACTATTTATCGTAAGGATCCTTCATATTCTCATCTCAGAGAATTTGGATATTTATGCTATAATTTATTCCCATCCATTATAATTAACAAACTTCAAGCATGTTCTACTGCTTGTGTGTTTTTTGGGTTATCCGTCTAACAATCGTGGTTACAAATGTTTTGATTTATCTTCTAATAAAATCATAATTAGTCGTCATGTCATTTTTTATGAGACCCAATTTCCGCTTGCTAAATTGTATAATTTTGTGTCTAATTCTTATAATTTTTTGGATGATGGACTCTCACCATATATCATCCACCATTGGGCCCAGCATTCCCGTGACCCAATTATGCCAACAGGACTACTGCCTGTTAGCCCAAGTGTTCCCTGTCCAGATCCAGTTTCTCGGCCAGCAGGCCCACTGCCTGCTGGCCCAATAATTCTTCCTCCAGGTCCAGCATCTCAGCCAGCAGACCCACTGCCTACTGACCCAGTTTCTATGTCTTCAGTCAGTCCAGTCTGTGACATCCCTACACCGACCTAGATCTGGCCCACTTCTATTCCGAGTCAAGGGTCCGTTACTCGTAGCCAATGGGGTATTTTTAAACCAAAATGGTATTTTAATCTCAATTCTAATGTCACTAAATCACCCTTACCACGTAACCCCGTGTCCGCCCTTCATGACCCGAATTGGAAAATAGCAATGGATGATGAATATAATGCTATTATTGAAAATAAGACGTGGGAGTTGGTGCCCTGTCTGCCTGCTGTCATTGTTATTCGTTCTATGTGGATTTTTACTCATAAGGAAAAATCTTATGGTTGTTTTGAGAGGCATAAGACCTGTCTTGTAGGTGATGGCAAAACTTAACAACTTGGCGTGGATTGTGGAGAGACATTTAGTCTGTTGGTCAAATTGGCAACCATTCACACTATTCTCAGCCTAGCTCTCTCGAATGCATGACCCATTTATCAGCTGGATGTGAAAATATTTTCTTACACGGTGATCTCAAGGAAACATTATGCATGCATCAGCCATTGTGTTTCAGGGACCCTGATCATCCTAACCATGTCTGTTTGCTGACGAAGTTCTTGTATAGGCTAAAACAGGCCCCTTGGGCTTGGTATAAAAGGTTTGCAGATTATGTGTCTACAGTTGGGTTTTCTCATGGCATGTCTGTTCATTCCTTGTTCGTCTATCATCGTGGTACTTCTCAGACATACATTTTGTTATATGTGGATGATATTATATTGACTTCATCTTCTGATAACCAGCGCAAGTCTATCATGTCTCTTTTCAGTTCAAAATTTGCTATGAAGGACTTGGGGCCCTTGAGTTATTTTTTTGGTATAGTTGTTACTCGTCATGCAAGTGGTCTTTTTCTATCCTAGAGGAAGTATGCAGCTGAGATTATTGAATGGGCTGACATGTCATCCTGTAAGTCCTCTCCTACTTCGGTTGACACCAAACCGAAGTTGAGTGTTAATTCTATCACACCTTACGAGGATCTCTCCCACTATCGCAGTCTTGCAGGGGCTCTTCAGTACCTTACTTTCACGAGGCCCGATATTACATATGCAGTGCAGCATGTGTGTTTATTTATACATGATCCGAGGTACGAGCACATACATGCTCTCAAACGCATTGTGCGTTACATTCAGGGCACTCTTGATTATGGTTTGCACTTATTCCATTCTACATATCTACTCTCGTGTCTTATACATATGCTGATTGGGGTGGATGTCTAGATATCAGACGTTCGACATCTGGTTATTGTATATTTCTTGGTGATAACTTGGTCTCTTGGTCGGCTAAAAGCCAGCCTACTTTATCATGATCTAGTGCGGAGGCCGAATATCGAGGGGTAGTCAATGTGGTGTCTGAGTCCTGTTGGCAGCGTAATCTCCTACTAGAGCTTCACTTTCCTATTCAGAAAGCTACCTCGGCCCACTGTGATAATGTTAGTGCAGTCTATCTCTCTGGGAATCTTGTCCAACATCAGCGCACTAAAAAAATCGAGATGGATATTCACTTTGTTCGCGAAAAGGTAGCTCGTGGGCAAGTACATATCTTGCATGTCCCTTCACGGTACCAAATTGCTGACATCTTTACTAAGGGTTTTCCCTTAGTTTTGTTTGAAGATTTTAGGGACAGTCTCAGCGTACGACAACCGTCCGCTATGACTGCGGGGGTGTGAAAGACTGCCACGGTATACACGGTCAAAACCATGTATATGGTGTGTATATTTTGTATAATCCTTACCATAATTATTAGAGTTCTTGTACATGTATAATTATGGTAGTAGTCTTGTATTAGAAAAAGGTAGATTTAATTTCCATGATTAGAAATTGTATATCATGTATATATACATTCTCATTAATGAAAATAATCAGGGAATTATTCTCTTTCAATTTCATCACATTTTTTTACACAGTTTGGCTTGTAATTCCAGAATATATAACAAGACTAATCTATTGAATTATGTATATTTTGGGGGCTTTTGCATTTTGAAAAACAGATTTGGAAGAATAATATCGGTTATTCCCTTTCAGATATTAATGTGATATTAGCACTTTGGCTAAAAAAAGTTCTTTTTCTCTTTAAGTGGCAGCTCAAGCTATAAATGAGGTCAGATACTTGTCAACCTGAAAGAGTTAGATACATCTACTTGACACTTTAATGGGACCCTAAAATTAAAAGTTTGTCTTTGTATATACTACACAAATATTGTTCGATAATGACTTGATAGGACTTTAGTACACTACCCAAGTCATTAGTGGATATCTCATTGAATGAGTGAAAGTTCTGTTAATTTTTCCTTTCAACAGTTTCATAATACAAGACGTTTTTCTTTTTTCTTACTTATTTCTTATTTTACCTTGATGAAATTAATTTTATGTTGTACTTAGTTTTCTGTGTTCAAAATAGTAAATCGGGATATACAAAATAAATTGGAAAACAATTAAATGAATAGAAAGTTTAATTAAATATCTAAGTCCATAAAATTTACTATATGTCCTTAAAAAATTTAACCTTCTCACTGTATCCGAGGTGTTGGATTACGTCCTCCTATAATAGAAATTTGTTGGAGTAGCGGTACCTCAATGCCAATAAATTCATCAAACTTGAAGACTATTAACACAGATGCTCTATTTTATTTATGAGAAAACATGAAGAGTGCAAAATTCAGTGCAGAAGACTTGGGCAATGCCTCTATATTTTTTATAGTTGGAAAGGTGGGATTTGAATTACAGCCTTTTTCTGTTATCTATTTGAGGAAAATATTACGCATTTACGAAAAAGATCATGTGTCTTTTCAGGGAAGAAAGACGGAAAATTTAAATAAAATCCGCAAAGACCAATAAAAAAATACCGCGATATATTAATATTCAGCAAAATAAAATTAATTAGAGAGATTTTAGTGGTTTTAATATATTATCAATCAAACAGATTATTTAATTAAAGCCAAAACTAACCCAAAGTCGAGTGAGCGACCAAGCAAGCGACGATAGCGCGAAGCTTGTCTTCTTCTTAACTTTTTTAAGAGCTAGGAAAAGTGATTATCTATATAAGCACAATAACCTTCCTCTCTTAATCAATAAGGGACAAATTTTCTTTGCAAAAAAAAACTTTGTTTAAATTTTTCATTTCACTCCATTTTTCATTCACACCAACCTAAAACCCAATAGTATTTGTTCGTGACAAATTTTCTCAAAGTGATGAAAACAAACTGTAATAAAAAAAATGAAAGAAAATAATTATGTGTGTTCTCTTGATTCTTCTCTTTTAAGATTTCTTCGTGAGTAGCGTAAGTAGCATGTTCTCAAATATAGGATGATTTGGACCTCCTTGAGATGTGTTTGATCTGCAGGAACTTCGAGCAGTGCTTCAGGTTGATCTCCGGGAAGAACTTTGTTGACCACTCCCTTCTATGTAGTTGATATTGGATATCTATGCTTGTGGATGCCTTCACCAACTGTTGAATGCTTTCTCCAATACTTTTAGAATCTCTCAAAAAGTTATATAATTCCCCTATTAAATTTATAGTTCTACGGAGTAGGCAGTTCAAGTGCAAAGAAACTCTCTTGCATGTTTCTGATTGGTTCATGTGAGTCATCAAGTTTAGCACAAATGTTATGTGAGAAAGTTATCACAAATGCGGAGATAATGATGCTCAAATAAATGTATGGGCATAATAGGAGAGATAGGAATAGACTGAAGTTATACAGGGCAAGGTGGGAGTGATCTTCGTGGAGGACACGGTGAGGGAAGCGAGATTGAGATGGTTCAGGCATGTGAGAGGAGGTGCGGGGATGCGCAAGTGACGGGGTGTGAGAGGTTGGTTGTAGCAGAAGTTAAGAGAGATAGAGGTAGACCGAAGAAGAATTGGAAAGGGGATTAGATAAGACATGACACAGCTTCAGGTGACTGAGGACATGACCTTAGATATGAAGGTATGGAGGTTGAGAATTAGGGTAGAAGGTCAGTAGGTAGCTGAGTGTCGTTGCACCTTGTGTGGGAGAGGTAGGGCGCTAGCGATCTCCTTCTTTCCTCTTCTTCTTTTTAGTAATATTATTTTGTTATCAGGTAGTTTCTTATTTCTTAGTATGTTTTACTCTCACTGTCTCAATTTATATGACATATTTTTCTTTTTAGTCGGTCCCAAAAGAATGACACATTTTTTTATTTGGCAACAATTTAACTTAAAACTTTACCTTTTACGCTTAATGAGATGATCTATAACCACAAAAATATCTTTAGCTTGTTTTAGATTACAAGATTCAAAAGTCTTTCTTTATTTCTTAAACTCTATGCCCAGTCAACCTACATCACATATATTGGGGCGGACGAAGTATTATTTTTCGCTACACTTGTCTTGTATTTTTCTATTTTATTTTTCTTACAATCTTGTATTAGATACATTAATTCTTTTGAGCCGAGGGTCTATATCGAAAGCAACCTTTCTACCCCCACAAAGTTAGGGGTAAGGTCTGCGTACATCCTACTCTCCCAAACCTCACTTGTGGGATTATATTGCATATCTTGTTGTTTTGCTATGTGATAAAGGTTGCTTTGTAATTGGTCAAGACATGTCAATTTGGACACTGGGTGACTTTTAATTGGTCCTTGTTTTAACTGTGAATAGCCACATCATTTGCACGCACATCATCTTATTGGTCTTGAATTTGACTGGAATGCCAGATCACTTGACACATGGCGTGAGTTTGATCTTTGATATGAAATGGACCTTAGACTTGAATTTAATTTAATAGACTTATTTAATTGTGCAATCGAAATTATTCGTTCAATTCAAATGAACATGAATTTAATCCAAATTAACCTAATAAAATTTATGTGTTTACGATATTAAATTGATAGTTTTATTTGATAAGAATATAAGCATTAATAGTTTACCACCTTGATTTGTTTTGCTAAAATGCATCCAAATCGGTAGAATAACAGTTTATCATATATGCAACTAAAACGCTCATTAACTAGGCATAATGTTGCTCTCAAATGCACACACAAGTATATATGATCGTACAAGTAATATAGTGATTTTAGAAATTGAATGTCGAACTCACACAGATTTATTATGATTAACCGTTAGCTAAATTAAACAATCCGAATTCTCTATACAAGAGAGGAAATCTGTAGGTTGTAATTCTAAACTAATTGAAATAAAAAAAATGAACTTCGACCAAGAAAGAGTGGTTTTTATATTATCAATGAGATGAAATCGATCTAGGGTTATGGGCTATCTAACAACCATGTTATATTTTTCAATTGATTCAACTTTTTAATTTATCCAATTTACTGATTGATAGTGTAGTTATTGTTGAAAATTTGTCTTTGGTGGGGAGGTGCGTCCACCCATATTTAGTGAATTAAACACTAGGGTTCCGTATGTTGGAGGCTTTGTCTCTTCACACGTGCATAATCTACTAAGTGAGTAGATGACCGTACGGCCAAGAAACGTCAAATTTCGTTGAGAAATGAAAGAGATATTGGTCCACGAAGTAAGGTGTTTGAGGCATGAAAATATGGTGTGGGACAAATCTACCACATCGGTAGGAAAAGAAAGAATTGTTCTCTTTATAAGTCTCAAAATTGGCTATGGGTTTGGGACCCAATGGGTAACCCATGTGTTTAAAGGAGGGAGGACCTAGATGTGCTTGGGTTCAAGGCTAAGCCCACACGCGCGCCGCCGCCGCGCGCCCGTCCCGTCCCGTCCGGGCTCGGTCTCGGGTCACGGGTCACGGGACTTGGGCTTCTTCTGATATTATCTCTTTGGACCCCAAATTGCTTAATATTTACAGTTTGGTCCCTAAAGTTTCTGGAAAAATGAAATTGGGAACAACGAAAAGCAGAAAGTTTCTGCCTACCGTTGGAGTTGATTTTTAGGGGCATTATTATGCATTAACCAGCCATTACTAGGCTGATTAACTCCTCCATAAACAATCCTCCTTCAATGGCCATAAACAATCATTACTTGGCTGTTTAATTCCCTCCTTCAATGGCCATTAACAGTCATGTCTTGGCAGTTGGGAAGTCTCCCCTTATGCACATATAGAAAAACGAGACAACATATATACAAAGAGACAAAACATAAGAGAAACATAAATTCCAAAACGTGAGCAGAAACATTGGGACAAAAACAGAAAACTCTTCCTTCCTTTTCTATTCTTCAGCAAGTCATTTCGTGTTTGTTTTCTTCGTCAGAATCAACTTATTTGCTTTGTAGTATTGATTAGTTGTTGTTTTATCTTGGGAGACTATTGTCCGTTAACGTACAAGCATATATACGGGGCAATCTTGTCTTAAAGACAGAGAGTCATCTCTCGACTCAGCCACAGTTGTAACAATCCAGATTTAGTGTTTCTTGATTTCAGGTTATCAAGATTCAAGACTCAACAACTTTGCGGCAGTTCTGAATATTGGCTATTTGTTTATCCTTTTGAACACTTGTAATATTTATTTACTTTCCGTACTGCTTTACATATCCAACAAGTTTAAGACAAGATTGTATTAGTGTTCGAAAGATGTCGGTCGAAAGTTGTGTGACCAAATCTGGATATGGATGGGTTTTCTAGTAGAAGAGAGTGATGATTATGTTGTTGAAGGTCAACGTGTTCATGGTGTCACCGCTCCTGAGAATGGTGGGAACAAACGCCTTCGAGAGACTGAGGATGTCAACTGGGACAAGAGGAGAAGGCTGAAGATGTGGTTCTATCTTGTAGCAGAAGGCCTATTTCTGTCCCAGACAAAGGATCCGAATTATGGTAAGGAGGAAATGGACACTCAGTCCGATGAAGTGACTGAAGTGGGCCAGAATCCGAAATTGGGATAAGTAATTTTTCTTCCTTGTCAAGAATAAGATTAAATGATGTCTGATTAAAAAGGGCTTAAAGTAAGGAGGAATATGAAAATGTTTTCACGAAATAATTTATATTCTTTACGTTTTAAAATCAAAAGTTTAATCTCATCTTCCTTACCGTTTAAAAATTGAATTTTGTAAACAACTTAAAAAGATCCGTTCTTTTAAGTGTAATTATTAAAAGTGTGTAAAGTATGTTCGCACATACGAGGGAAAAGATCCACTGACTATGCGAAAACTGTTACCACTCTTAAGTAAGCGCCAAGAATTGTCTGGGCACCAATCTCAAGGGAAGAAGACAAAAAGCTAAAGACGTTAAGTCCGTCACACTATTTGGCAGAAGATCCTTCATAGGATGATATTGGACACTCAGTCATACAAAGCCTAAGGGCGACTGGAGTGGGGCCAGAATTCATTTGATAAGAAAAGTAATGGACACCTAGTAAGGTGGGCCAGAGTTACCAGGTCTTAAATGATCTGAAGGCCAAAAGAAATGCAGAAAAGAAATTGGACACTCAGTCTGCCAAAGCAACTGGAGTGGGCCAGAGTATCCAGATCACATATGATCCGGTTATGCCCTAATCACGGGCAAGAGATTCACGTGAAGCAACGCCACCTCTAAAGCAGAAGGGGTTGGAGAGGTTGTCCTCAATAGGACTTCAGGGAATGGGATTACTCCAAAAAGAGGTGATATATGTCCCAAACTTGGTTTAAGGGACGTTGTTGGTCAAGCTGGTTTGAGACTAGTCCAACAGGTCTGTAATAACTAAGAATGGTACAGTATGTCTGTAGCCAAATGAATGATATATTTGTAATTTGTGCATCTATGCCATCATAGATTAAGACACGTTAAATAGAAAGTCATTCAAAAGCTAGCAAAGTTGAGATTGTTGCCTTCTTTTGACATAAACCCTCAAAATGAATGTGAGGTAGGCGAAGAGGCAAAATCACTTTTCCAAGTTCCGTCAAAGGAATAGCGAAAGAAGCACCGCTCCTCTAGAACTTAGTCACATCTACATGGGTGATTTGAAGTTTATAAAAAATAGAGGGGGGAAACAAGTACTTTGTGACCTTCATTGATGATGGTACAATGTATTGCATCATTTGTTTGTTGAAAAAGCAAAGATGAAGTTGTTGAAGCGAATAAGCGCTACAAAGCAGAAGTTGAAAATCAATTAAGCCTAAGGATTAAGAAATTTGTAGTGATAGAGGAGGAGAATGTGAAGCATCGTTCATTAAATGACTGCTCATTACTCACCTCGGTCCAATGGTGTTAGCCAAGCGCAAAGCCGTGCTCCCAAAATATGTGGGGCAAGGCGATCCTTACCGCTAATGCAATTCTCAACAAAAATTCGCATAAGGATAAGGATAACCCTCCGTGTGAAACATGGAAAGGATCTCACATACAAATGTTGTGATGTAGGGTGGCTTAGTAGAAGTTGGAATACCGAAACAGGTCAAGTTAGACCTAAGACTGTAGATTGCATATCCACTGGATCTGTAAATAACAGTAGTGCTTATCGCCTCTTGGTGTCAAAGAATGATGAATTCTTTTAAGATAACTTTCCTTAAAAAGGAAATGAGTAATTGCTCGAGGTTAGCAAGAACCTGCGAGGGCCTGACTGTCCGGAACTAGATGTTTCGTATCTACAGGACTCGGAAGTTACTGACTATCCGGAACTTAATATTCCAGATCTGCAGAACTCAGGGATTCTAGATGTTGAACCGAGACGGAGCAAAGAGGGGATAAGGACTTGTTCCATGCCTTCTAGCTTGTATGGTTGAGAATGAACCATGGACAATTAACAAATAATTGTCATCTCCAGAAGCGCTGATTTGGAAAGAAGCTACAAACAGAGAAATATATTCCATCATATAGAACCATACTTGTGTAATGGTTGATCTTCCTCCGGGAAAAGAACCTTTGGATTGTGAAAAAGAATACTCAAAAGTGAGTACAAAGTAGATGGATCTACTGACGAGTATAAGGCCTCGGCTACTTGTACACGTGCTTCTCTATGAATAGCTTAACATCCAGGGCCATTGCAGTCTTGCATGGCATAGATGTTGAAGCAACTTTCCTAACCGGAGAGTTGGAAGGAGAGGATCAGAGTTAGTTTGCTGGACTGTTGGGCTTCTTCCTGAACTTTCATTTTGGTCCCTGAAATGTTTACATTTTGGTCCTGGAAGTTTCAGATAAAATAGAAACAATGAATCTGACCACAGAAACATTGACTCTGAAGTTAGAAAGCCAACAGTTGGAAAACCAATAGTCTGAGAGTGGATATTATATTGAAACAAAAGATATGGGTATCACATATGACATCTTAGGAGTTGGATTTCTAAGACATCTAACGGACTGGTCTAACTCCAAACTTAATTGTGAGATAGTTGACAGTCTCGTTGAAGCCACCAATGGATATGAATCATATAACTGATTGAAATCATGGTGCACCCATATACAATGAGCGATATGTGCAGGTCGCATGTAGTTCAATGTATGTTACACACTACAACCGACCTGGTATCGGCCTATAAAGCAGATCAGTTGAACTAAGGTTCACTCGTGATTCTGGAAATGATCGATAGAAGGCGTTAAGTCGGATATGACGATATCTGAAATATTCGCTTATCTACGGATTATGGTATTCTGGATGTCCAGCGGTTCTGGGAAAGCACATTGATGCAAATGGGACATCAGCTATGAAGAACACAAAACCACAAGTAAATGTGTATGGTGGGCCTTGGAAAATCCTCTAAGCAAACTTGCATCGGCCTATTCATGATGGAATCGGAGTTTATCGCTTTATACAAAGCATGAAAGAAGTTGAGTAACTTCACGACTCCTTAGAGGACGTCCCTTATTGGGAGAAACTCGTGTCTTCAGCAGTTATACACTGTGGCTAGCCGGACGGCTTCAGGAAGGACACGGATGACGACGTCTGGATATATCTGTCAGGATCTGTCAGAGACATAAGACCGTATGTCAGTTGATCATCACGGGTGTCACTTCCTTGATTACTAATCAAAGGATATAGCGGACCTTTTTAACTAAGAGACAACCCGGAGATCAAGTGTTCTACCTGTCTAGGGGAATGGGCTTACAACCCAAATAATATGAACCTTTGCGGTGGTAACCCAACCATACTGACTGGAGATCCCAAGAATTTGGTTCAATGGGAAAACAAAGATGCAAAAGGTTCAGTTGAGCGCTTCGGTGGAAGCAAGAGCACTTCGGATGATGATTTCTGTAGGTAAAAACATGAATCCAAAGTTGTTCCCATGATAGACTTTAAAGTGCTACCTGCATAGTGGGTAAAAGTTAAGCTTCCAAACCTTTAACGATCCTCAAACGATTGAGGTTAATGTTGGGAAAACTTTTAATGATTCCTAACACTTGTGAAGTGGGGTATAGCAGGATACCTTGCAGGAGATCACCTATTTAAGTGCGAGGACAGGCCGGCTCAAATGAACGCACTTAAGAATCCAAGTGTGCCCATGGACACAACGGACAAAACAATAAGAAGAAAACGAATAAGAAGAGTTATTGTGTTGGTATCATTGTCTTGGCTTACACAAAACACTAATGGTTCAAGACATCACGTTCACCGCGCAATAAGTAAGTCCGATGGTATTCAACTAGGGAAGGTTCAAAGAAGAAGCTACCTCTCCTGATGCAATATCTTTTCGCTGAAAGATTGTTGAAAGTAGGCACCTTGTGTGTGCTCCAAAATCTCTTTCAAGAGGGGATTGTTGGAAATTTATCTTTGGTGGGGTGGTGCGTCCACCCATATTTAATGAATTAAACACTAGGGTTTCGCACGTTGGAGGCTTTGTATCTTCATACGTGCATAATCTACTAAGTGAGTAGATGACCATAGGGCCAAGAATCGTCAAATTTCATTGAGAAATGAAAGAGATATTGGTCCACGAAGTAAAGTGTTTGAGGCATGAAATATGGTGTGGGACAAATCTACCACATCGGTGGGAAAATGAAGAATTGTTCTCTTTATAAGTCTCAAAATTGGCTAAGGGTTTGGGACCACAAGGGGTAACCCATGTGTTTAAAGGAGGGAGGACCTAGATATGCTTGGGTTCAAGGCTAAGCCCACACGCGCGCCGGTCCGGGCTCGGTCTCGGGTCATAGGACACGGGACACGGGCTTCTTATGATATTATCTCTTTGGACCCCAAATTGCTTAATATTTACAGTTTGGTCCCTAGAGTTTATGAAAAGATGAAATTGGGAACAACGGAAGGTAGAAAGTTTCTGCCTACCGTTGAAGTTGATTTTTGGGGGAATTATTGTGTATTAACCAGCCATTACTTGGCTGATTAACTCCTCTATAAACAACCCTCCTTCAATGGCATAAACAACCATTACTTTGTTGTTTAATTCTCTCATTCAATGGCCATTAACAGTCATGTCTTGGCAGTTGGGAAGTCTCCCCTTATGCTATATATTGATGCATTTTGTCTCAATTGTGTGACACACAAAAAACACACAGAAAAACGAGACAACATATATACAAAGAGACAAAACATAAGAGAAACAGAAAGTCCAAAACGTGAGCAGAAACGTTGGGACAAAAACAGAAAACTCTTCCTTCTTTTTCCATTCTTCAGCAAGTCGTTTTGTGTTTGTTTTCTTCGTCAGAATCAACCTATTTGTTTTGTAGTGTTGATTAGTTGTTGTTTTATCTTGGGAGACTATTGCCCGTTAACGTAAAAGCATATATACGGGGCAATCTTGTCTTAAAGACAGAGAGTCATCTCTCGACTCAGCCACAGTTGTAACAATCCAGATTTAGTGTTTCTTGATTTCAGGTTATCAAGAGTCAAGACTCAACAACTTTGAGGCAGTTCTGAATATTGGCTATTTGTTTATCCTTTCGAACACTTGTAATATTTATTTACTTCACGTACTGCTTTACATATCCAACAGTTATTACGACTATGAATCTCTCGAGTCCTCTAGGCGCTTATTCGTATTACTTTCACGCATATATCTCTGTGGTCATGAACCTTAACACGAATGCATTTATATTTTCTGTATATCAACCAAGCAGGGCGAACTAGGCATATCTCTATCCTAGACACAAATCTGATCCCCGATGCCCAGGATGAGATCATGTTCTATTTAACCATATTGCTATCCTAGTATTCCTCTCTCAATTTCTATCTAAGAATCAAAAATAGTATTCGATTGGTGATCAAACAACCAAATAACTAAGCTTGAAATTAAATAAATAAATCAATACAATTATCTAATTAATTGAAATCAATATTCGAATAACAATGTTCATGAAAGAACAATAATCCTAAAACAAAAAGTTTAGCTCCATTTAGACATGAAGAAAAAATAAGTCATCCAAAAAATATAAAAATGAGTAGTAAGGAGAAGAAAAGGCAAAACTCAATAATCTCGGCCTTCACGGCGTCTTCTAGCTCTTTCTAAGTTCAAAATTCTAAACTCAGGGTAAAAAATAATCCCAAAATTATGTAAAACCGTATAGAGTATTGTAATTATAGGATACCAAAAGGTCTAGGCTTTTAAAAAGAGAATCCAACTCAGATCCGAAAATATCACCGTGCTCCGCGTCACCCGCTGCATACAGCGACAAACTTCAGAGACCGTCTTTACTTGCGACACTGTCGCGTCGCATGCTGACCAGGTACGTTTCTCTCACTTTTCAATTTCAATCCTTTTAAATGATTCTCCTTTGCTGCCTTTAATTCTTCAACCAACGATTGATTAATCATGAGCCATGCAATGTTCCATCCGTCCATTCTTCTTTTCTTTAATTTTTTTATTTTGTAATTTCAACTTTAATTTTGCTCCAAATTTTTTCATCTTCACTCCGCTTTATTCCTACATAATAAAATATAATATTAAACACAAAATTACATAATTCATACTCAAAAGTTAATTAAAAGTACTAAAATGTGAGGCAAACACTGAATAAATATATAAATTTTAGGACGAACATTACCATCCCACACTTAAACTCTTGCTCGTCCTCGAGTAAGCATTAAAATCACTCTCAATAAATCAAGCCTGAAAACATCACCACTTTGATTGATGCCAACAATTAGGCCCTATAGCAACTCACATCATCAAATATACACTTCTTGTCATCATGTAAGATATACATGTCACACAATCAAACAACGAACTTCTAACCTCCTAACCTCAGAGACAAGACTCTAACTCATCAAATTTAAGCTCGATCACCTATTCTATCAAAGAAATCTAATAACATCACCTATTTATCATGAAATAAGTGCCCTCACAAGAAGAAATAGCCCACACACTCAAATCAAAGAATTGAATGTAGATTAAGGACTTAACATCTAAGAGCAACTCTCTCACTCATGAAAGACTTCACATGTATGCACAAAGAACCGTAGGTTTGCCCATTGTGTGCATCTGTACTAATTAGGTGTGCTCGAATAGAATCAAATAAGACTTTAACGGGTTGTAATGTTGGCTAGGGGGTGGGTAGGACAATTATATGATAGTGACCTACACTTCCTTAAGCACTTTGAAATTTTAGACTTCATCACTCATTATTTTCTACTCTTCACTTTATTTTTCAGTCATCTCTTCATCAATTATTTCACAAGTATTTCCCTCGTATCAAGAACGTTTCAATCTTTTTTTTTCAAAGCAATGTTTCATTCTTTTTTCCATATTACATTCTTTCTAAGAGAGTCTTTTCATCACTTTGTAATTGCCATTGGTCACCATTTTTTCACTCAACCATCTCTTTTCTTCATATTTCAAAATTAATAAGACAATCTAAACTACAATGCTTAAGAAAACAGGGTGCAAAGATTAGGGATTCAACAAAAGGATCAAGAAAAAAATACAGCTACCAAATGAAAGACTACATGCTCAAAGGGCTAACTAGTGATACAATATCTTAAAAGACTAAACATTTTCAAGACAAATCAAAGAAAGCCTATTATGATTTTCTAAACAGAGCAACACTTTTTATTTCACTTCAATAACATGCAGTGCAAGTTTTAGACTAAAATGTAAAATATGGAATATATGTAGAAAATTCTCACCACACATGACACAAATCTCAATTAAGATGGATCAATTCTACTCTAAGACATACAGGGCCATGACAAACTACGAAATAAAAATAAGCTATATATAGAGTCACAACCCTGAGCCTAGCGGTCAGAAAGCCTACTATCTTTTTTCACTACTCAAGTACTCAAAGAAAAGTACTACTCAAGCTCAGACCTAAATATGCTAGTATCAAACAAGCTACAAGAGTTTTTCTTCTCCCTCTTTTACTACTCCTAAAAAAATTATCCTAAAAATAAAAAATTTACACGGTTCAAAAGTCCCCCTTTGAAAAAAAAACCGATGCCATAAGAAAAACTAAGGGGTGGATGATTTATGCCACTAATGAGAAAAAAAAAAAAGACTCAACGAAAATAAAAGAAAGACCAAAATAAAATCTTTTTAAATTTTTTTCTTAATTTTTTTATATATTATAAAAAGCTAATGAACTAAAAAAAATCCTATGGCATAATCATCATCGACCTCAAAATTTTTGGAAGTAGCACACCCCACACTTAAAAATATGCATTGTCCTCAATGTATGTATATCAGAGAAAAAATTAAAACAATGGTGAAAAACACTCCCTGAGATCCTCTAGGGCCTAGCTAGCAACATAATCCTCAACATCAAGGGTCAGCACGAGCCCCACACTTAAGCTCAAACATGTTCCCCAACTTTAACTTCGGGTACTTAGACTTCCCCTAATCTGGAAAACAAAACAAAACGTAACACTATAAAAATAAAATACAGGTTGGGTTGCTTCCCAACAAGCGCTTGATTTAACGTCGCGGCACGACGTGAACCGACTTTTCCCTCCACCTTTTACTTATGAATTGCACCTCTAACAGGGCATCCAGTCTGCGGCTATGCTCCTTTGGTGGGGGTACAAAGATAACCAGACCAAGTAATAAATTTTCACTCTACAATTCTCGGTCTTTAGATGGGGATGTAATTTTCGCTTTTTGGCACAACAAATTCAAGAATGTAGGCACTCTCATCCTCACCTTTTGACTCCTCCATAAGCTCAGATAGTTTGACTACTATCTTACCATCTAAACACAATGTGGAAAAATGACTGGAATAATGTCTAATGCGCCCTAACTCATGAATTGTACTACTATTTACATCCCCATACATACACACTCAAGTCTCCAAAAGTAATGTTAACTACTCTCTCACATGACTCTAGAGCACTCTTCTTAACATTGGCACCATCAAGAAAAACATGGTCTAACCATTGGTATTCTCGTTTTAGCTCCTCAATTTGGCCTAGAAGATCTTTTTCATCTTCAAACCACTCATCATTAAATTGTTGGGCGTTATACGCATCAACCTTTGCACTCAAATCTACATCAAAGTTGTGCACATCCAAGCCAAACCTATCAATTTCTTATGCAAGATCAACTAATTCACCAACTTTATTAGAAAATAGTGGCGTTCCGCATATTCCCTTAATCGAGAATATTCGTCACAACACCAACCCTTACTCCCATATTCATATTCACACTTTCAAGATGTCAGGTCACGACAAGACTAAAAATACGGGCCATAAGAATCTTCTGTCAACCAAGCATCTTCATCAATGACCTTACCTCTGTATATTTCATCCCAAGATGTCATGATGAGAGAACTAGAAACACACTAAGATAAAAAATCAAATAAAAATAAAAATACTTACACAAAAAAATTGTAAAGATAAAAGTAAAAGTCTAATCGAGAAAAACAGTTAATTTATAAGTACCCGACAACGACGTCAAAAATTTGTTGTTCCCAAACGCACACACAAGTATACGTGATCGTACAAGTAATATAGTGATTTTAGAAATCGGATGTCAAACCCACATGGACTTATTATGATTAACCGTTAGCTAAATTAAACAATCCGAATTCTCTATACAAGAGAGAAAATATGTAGGTTGTAATTCTAAACTAATTGAAAATAAAAAGAAAACAAATAATGAACTTCGACCAAGAAATAACTAGTTTTTATACTACCAATGAGATGAAATTGATATAGGGCTATGGGTTATCTAACAATCACGTTGTATTCTTCAATTGGTTCAACTTTTTAATTTATCCAGTTTACTAATTGACAGCGTAGATATTACGACTATGAATCTCTCGAGTCCTCTAGCCGCTTATTCGTATTACTTTCACGCATATATCTCTATGGTCATGGACCTTAACACGAATGCATTTATATTTTCTGTATATCAACCAAGCAGGGCGAACTAGGTATATCTCTATCCTAGACGCAAATCTGATCCCCGATGCTCGGATGAGATCCTGCTCTATTTAACCATATTGATATCCTAGTATTTCTCTCTCGAGTTCAATCTAATAATCAAAGATAGTATTCGATTGATGATCAAACAACCAAATAATTAAGCTCAAGATTAAATAAATAAACTAAAATGATAATCTAATTAATTGAAATCAATATTCGAATAACAACGTTCATGAAAGAACAATAACCATAGAACGAGAAGTTTAGCTCCACAAAGACATGGAGGAAAAACAACAAATCATCCAAAGAAAATATTAAAATGAGTAGTAAGGAGAAGAAAAGGCAAAACTCAATAATCTCCGGACTCCACGACGACTTCTAGCTCTCTCTAGGTCCAAAGTTCTAAACTCAGGGTCAAAAGTAATCCCAAAGTTATGTAAAAATCGTATAAAATATGTATTTATAGGGTACCAAAAATACTGGCTTTTAAAAACAAATCCAATTCGGATCGGGAAAAATCACTGCCTTTAACTCTTCAACCAATGATTGATTCATCATGAGTCATTCCATCCTTCCATTCTTCTTCTTTTCTTTTCTTCATTTTTTTTGTTTTGTAATTTCAATTTCAATTTTGCTCCAAATTTCCTCATCTTTACATCGCTTTATTCCTACATAATAAAATATAATATTAAATACAAAATTATATAATTAATACTCAAAAGATAATTAAAAATACTAAAATGTGAAACAAAACAATGAATAAATATATGTATTTTAGGCCGAATATTTCTCAAAAGAAAAATATAATAAATAGAGGTAACTCAATAAACTATACATTTTATTTTATTTTTTAATAGGCATGAAAAGAGCTAAAACGGCGGTTAAAATGGGACGAAGGGAGTACTCCGCATACATGTAAAAACTAACTACGTACATTTAAAACAATAAGTGTGCGTTCGGAATGGAGAAAAATGTTTTTCACGAAAAATATTTTTCTGGAAAATGAGTTCTTGGAAAACAAGTGAATTTCTTACTTATTTTCTCATGTCCGTTTGGTTAGTGGAAAATAAGTTAACTTCTTACTTATTTTCTCATGTTTGGTTGGTTAGTAGAAAATATTTTTTTAAAATACTCACCCAAGTCCCATCCAAACCCCACCCCACCCACCATCACCACCCTCAAAAACACTTCATCTTAACCCACCCCTACCCCCACACCACCACACCCACCCAGGGGCATCTCAACAATATTGGATGCCTAAGGCAAAACTCTAATGCCAGGCCTTAACTTTACTAAAGCATATACATTTTTTTGAACGAATTGTCCTTCAAAGGCGTCGGTCTTTAATTTTTCCCCCCAAAATTATTGGTCTTTAATTTTTGTCATTCGCTTAAAAAAGTGACCGAAAATATCCTGAGGTTCTGGGTTCAAACTCCTACTCAGTCAAAGAAAATAATAATTTCACAAGATAAGGCTTCACGAAAAGTCTGCCTTATAAGGGAGAATTTGCCTTAAGCAGAGGTTTGCCTTTGCCTTAAGGCAAAAAAAAAAATTTCTTTTTGCTATTGCCTTAAGGTAGATTGTTTCCTTAAGGAAATTTTCTTTTAACTAGGCTAGAATTTTACAAAAGTTAGACCTTAACGTTTGCCCCAATAGGCCTAATTTTGCAACAAAACTCTGCCTTGTAATTTTTTTTTACTGTGCCAAGGTTTGAACCTATAACCTCAGGGTATTTTAGGCGAAGAGCAAAGACCAACAATTTGAGGGGAAAAAATTATATATATATACTCATTAAATGATTTTTCTTCGTTATATAAATTGTGATTAAGCTTAGGATTTGACAATATAAAATGAAACATTAGATTCTATGCATCTTATTTGCCTATAGCAGCAAAATATTATTAAATTATCATTATTGTTATAGGTGTATAATAACCATTCGCTATAGCAACTAAGAAAATTTTGACCCAACGATGATGTTATAGAGAAGTCTGACTGTATATGTGCATTTTCTATTTCATATATTTTATTTTATTTTAATTTATTTTTATAAAAATATTTAAAAAATTCTTACCTCGACCCCCGCCCCTTGAAAGCCCCCAACCACAATCCACTCTCCTCAAATTTAACAATGCAATTTTTTTTTATAAAATTTTAATATAATAAAATATATGAACTAGAAAATTCGGGAGGGGTGAGGGTGGTGGACAGGGGGGGGTTGTAAAAAGAACTTTAAAAAGCATTTTTTAAAAACATTCGGAGGGTAGGTGTGGTGGGGGTCCGCAAAAAATTGAACTTTTTTTAAAAACAAGTATTATGGTCGGAGGGGGAGGGTGGGAGTCGGTGGTAAGGGGAGAGGGTCGGGGGTGAGGGTGGGGCTAAGGAAAACCAAAAAAAATTGGGAGGGGAGGGGAGGGGGTGAGTGGGGGTAGATGTTCGCAGAACCAAAAAAATTAAAAAAATCTTTTTTTAGGGGTGGAGAGGGAGGTGGGGTGGTGGTGGATGGAAGATGAGGGGTGCATATGGTGGTGGGAGTGATTGGGGTTTGGTGGGTGGGTTGGGTGGTGGTTGAGTAGTTGGTGATAAGTCGTGAATTTTTTAGGATTATTATCACTCACTCCTTATACTTTTAGATGTCTATTAAGCAAGTTTCCTCTGTATTTATGGTAGTTTTTTGTGTTTTCAGGCAGTTGCCGCTCAAGGAATAAAAGGGAATAAAATAGTAGAAAAAATCCAAAACATCACTTGAATGCAATGGAGATGTTGCACCGCAAACACTGCATGTGACTGCAAACTCTGAGCAAAATAGTTGACAGAATCAAGCCTGATGCGATGAGTATGCGACACCAAATCTCTCAAATACGATCGCATACTCTCGACGAAATCAACCAGTGAGCTGAATGAAAAAGGCAGAAGTGTGACGCAAATGCGGCACCGCATACCAGAAATGTGATCGCAAGAAGGACAAAAAAAAGGAAATGCGGTGTCTCCTGAAGTATGTGACCGCATTCCAGAGAATGTTGCACCGTATACATGTTGCATAACGAGCGGGAAGAAATTTTGGCATGAGAAGCAGTCAGAATGTGACCGCAAACTCCTGAGGTGACTGCATTCTGGTGGGCGCAATGCTACCCGTCAACTGTTATTTTGTACCTTTTGTCCCTTCCATATAAATACTTGCATAGATTTCTGAGCTCATGATTCTAGACATTATTCTTTGAGCATACTTTTAAACTTTTGCATTGAAAATGAAGACTTTGGAGTGTAGCTTTCAAGATATTCCTTTGTCTCCATCTTTATTTATCATTGTAAGGATATGAATTCTTTTACTTTAATCAATGCTTTTATTTTCTTTACATTGAATATGAGTAGCTAATTTCTTATCTAGGGTTATGGGGCCAAAGGGGTTTAATATGTGATTGAGTTTTCAATTAATTATGTGTGTTGCTTGATTGTTCTCCAATAACTCTTTGTTTTATATTATGTATTAATGGTGGCCAACATTAATAGTGCCTAAATTCTTTAACTAGCTTGGAAAAGTAGGTAAGATTAGGAAAATAGTTATTGGCAAGCATTTGGGGCTTTAACCCCCATTTAATAGCTAGAGCTAGAAATAGTCTAGTTAACTTGAAATCCAATTGGGTATTCTTAATTGCACATCTTAGGGCTTGGAAAAGCTTTTGATGAAATCTATCAATTGGGTTGGAAAACCTCTTGATAACCCAATGAGCCCATGATTTAGAACTTGAATGTTCCCCATTTGAATTGAACATTAACTTGATTGCACCCTTTCCCCGAAGGTATCGCAACCCTAGTCATCTCAATTTGATAATTTAAACTCGATTACTTGATACTAAGCTATTGAATTGCTTTTAAATCAATTACGTGTTACTTTGTGATACAACCATAGTTATAAACAATCAAATATGAGTCCCCTTTCCCTTTAAAATATAGGCTAATAGTTGAGGCTTGCAATTAAATTGTACGTTTCTCATCGTATTCCCTATGGGATTCGACCCCAATCTTTGTTGGGTTCTATATTTGCTAACGACCGCTTTACATCTTTTTCAGAGGTGTAATTTGGGTGTATCAGTTGGTTGAATGTCATTTGTGAAATCAATTTTCTCTACTTTCATTAGGGAAGTCATCAAAATGCGCTAGCATGGCGTATTCGCTTTTGATACCAGCATTTCCATACTGCTTTAAATTTCTTGACCGGGTCTGACTGTTTTCTCTTGTTTTTGCTTATGCATATGCCTGTCTTGAGTCGAGCGTCTTTCGAAAATAGCCGCTCTACCTACCAAGGTAGAAGTAAGGTCTGCGTAGACTCTACCCTCCCCAGACCCCACAATGTGGAATTTCACTGGGCATGTTGTTGTTGTTGTCATTAGGGAAGTCATGTTTCTCATTTTTGAGGAACTTTTTTTCCTAAAGAAAATATTTTCTAAAAACTTTTGACCTAACGAATATGAGAAAATTAAAAAGTATTTTCGGTAAATATTTTCCATTCATACCGAACACACCCTTAGATTGTAGTTTTAATATGTATAAAATGTCAATCTAAAAATTTATATATACAACATATCATACTTTAATTTCAAAGTAAGAGATAGAATCTTCACAACCAGTTAAAAACAGATCTCTTACTTTGAAATTGAAGTACAACATGTTATGAGCCTTTCTATTATATAATGTGGCGCTATATAGTGCAATATTTAAAGTCAAATGAATCTCAATTATCTTTGTTATGGCTTCTCTATACATGCATGTTTGTTACCTTGTCTTTTAATATCAAAGGACAGACTAGGTTCAATATCACTGATAGAATATACCGTGTATATGTCTATGATATACACGATTTTGACAAGTCTTGTACCATAAATAGAAGTATTAAATTATGTTGTATAATTACCATAATGGTATAATTCTTGTACAAATAGAATTAGGATATTAGAAGTTTAGTAGGAATAGGATTTTGCATATTTGAGATTATAACTTGTATATATACATATTCATTCAATAAGAATAATCAAGGGATTAATTCTTTCATGGTATCAGAAGTCTAAGTCTAAACTACCTCCCTTCCCAATTTTCTTCCGCTACTCTCGGCTCAAATTCCGAGAACCCTTCTCGATTTCCGGATGACTTCTTCCTCCTCCCTTCCCAAATTTTCTTTCAAACCCCTAATTCTCCTATTGTTCTTTCGTTATGTCTAAGTCAAATAACCTGTTTCATCCAACCCTTACAGTTTCCAACATCAGGAACCACTTCCATATTGTTCTTGAGATGGAAAACGTCCAATATGCGATATGGGCGGAATTATTCAAAATTCACACACGCTCACGTCAAGTACTTCATCACATAATTCCCTCGACACCTGGCACAGAGGAGGTGCCTAAACCTGAGGAAAATCCTATGTTATGGACGACACTTGATGCTACCGTTCTCCAGTAGATTTATTCCACTATTTCTACCGACCTCCTACAAACGATCATTGAGCCCGACACTATGGCAATGGAAACTTGGAATATGATGCATAATATATTCCAAGATAACAAGAATTCTCGTGTTGTCACCCTCGAGCAGGAATTTTCACATGTCCATATGGTAGATTTTCCTAACATTTTGGCCTATTGTAAAAGGCTGAAGGAATTGGCAGACCAACTCCGCAATGTTGGTGCGCCGGTTTCCAATGATCGTCTTGTTCTCCAAATGGTTGCAGGCCTGTCTGAGGCCTATAACGGCGTTGGCACACTACTTCGTCAAAGTAACCCTCTACCACCCTTTATCAAGCCTGTTCCATGCTCACGTTAGAAGAAGATAGCTTACCTAAAAAGGTGGCTACAAGTGCAAATTCTGTCGGCATGATGACCACGTCAGACGACCCTCACTCATTCTCCAAGAATTCTGGTCGATACCGCAACAACGGTGGTGGCAAAAAGGGTCAAAATCGTAAAAATAATGGCAAAAACGCAGTGGCAATCGCGGTGGTAATGGAGGTGGCCAAAACAATGGTGGCAGCGGCAGTGAGCCTCGGGGCAGTAGGCCGCAAGCCAACTGGTCCCAGCCTTGGGCCCCTTGGCCGTGGAACTGGACCAGTGGCCATTGGCCCAACAATCTCTATTTTCCTCCCAGCCCTTACCCGGGTAACTGGGCCCAGTTCCAACAACATGTCAGGACCAGTTTCTCAGGTCTAAATACTGGAAGCAGATTCACTTCTGGGTTGGGGCCGCAGGCAGGTTTGCTTGGGCCTCGGCCTCCGCAGGCCTTCCAGGCAGTGGGCCCCACACCAACTCCGACAGATATTGAGGCCGCAATGTACACGCTTGGATTAAATCCTCGAGACATGAATTGGTATATGGACACCGGAGCCACTTCTCACATGACGTCTGGCCAAGGTACTCTCTCGCCTTATTTTAATTTGAGCAAAAATTGTGGTATTATTGTTGGTAATGACAATTTAATTTCAATTTCAATTCACGGTTATGGACATACAACTTTGTCTTCCCCACATCCACCTCTGGTTTTGAAAAATACCCTTCATGCCCATAACTTAATTAAAAATTTGGTGTATGTCCAAAACTTTACCACTGATAATTGGGTTTCTATTAATTTTTATCCCTTTGGGTTTTATGTGGGGGATTTCAAGACGGAAATACCTCTAATGAGATGCAATAGTAGGGGAGAGCTTTATCCTATCACAAATACCACCACTTCCGCGAGTCAAGTCATGCCATCTACTTTTGTCGCCTTTGCTCCTTCCTTGTGGCATGCACGTTTGGGTCATCCGGGATCGTCTATTATTTCTTTTTTGCATAAAAATAATTTTATTTTTTGTAAGGGTATGCGTAGTACTCTACTTTGTCCTTCTTGTCCGTTAGAGAAATATGTTAGATTACCATTTGTAGCCTCCACTTCTAGTACTTTGATGTCATTTGACATTATTCATAGTGATTTATGGACATACCCTGTGTTAAGTTATGTGGGTCATCGTTATTATATCCTATTTTGGATGATTATTCTAATTTTTTGTGGACCTTTCCTTTATCAAAAAAGTCTCATGTTTTTTCCACATTCTTAAAATTTAGAGCATTCATATGTACCCAATTCGAACGGAAAATCAAAAGTATTCAATGTGATAATGACAAGAAATATGATAATGGGTTGTTTCAGGAATTTTGTGATGCTAATGTCATAGTTTTTCATTTTTCTTATCCTCATACGTCCTCACAAAATGGGAAAGCCGAATGAAAAATTTGTATCATTAATAATATTGTCCGAACTTTATTAGCCCATGCTTCTGTACCCCCTTCTTTTTGGCATCATGCACTAGAAATGGCTACTTACCTTCTTAACGTACTTCCTACCAAAGTATTAGCATCTAAATCTCCTCTTAAAGTTCTATATAATAAGGATCATTCGTATTCTCATCTTAGGGTCTTTGGGTGTTTATGTTATCTATTTTTTTCGTCAACTATAATTAACAAACTTCAAGTCCATTCTACCGTTTGTGTGTTTTTGGGTTATCCGTCTAATCATCGTGGTTACAAATATTTTGCTTTCTCATCTAATAAAATCATAATTAGTCGTCATATTATTTTTTTATGAAACTCAATTTCCTTTTGTTAAAGTGAGAAGTCTCATGCCGAATTCGTATAATTTTTTAGATGTCGAGGTCTCATCATATATTATCCACCATTTTTCCGACTTGTCCCGTGACCAAAATACGCCAGCAGGCCGTGGGCCTGCTGGCCCACAGTCTGCCGCAACCATTGTTCTGCCCAGTGGGCCGATGACACGGTCCAGTACTGATCTCGATATTGTTCCCGTATTTCTGCCCAATCCTGAGCATATTATTGTTCTTGTTCCAGTTGTTGGCCAGCAGGCCCACTGCATGCTGGCCAGTCCGTCCCCGTTCCACACATTGCCCAAAATTCATTCAATTCCTCCTCTAGTCAAAGGCTCATTACTCGTAGTCAAAGGGGTATTTTAAAACCAAAATGACATTTTAATCTCAATTCTAATGTCCTTAAATCTGTCATCTCGCGTAACCATGTGTCCGCATTAAATGACCCAAATTGGAAATTGGCTATGACTAATTAATATAATGCTCTTATTGAAAATAAGATGTGGGATTTGGTGCCCCGTCCTTCTGGTGTTAATATTATTCGGTTTATGTGGATTTTTACTCATAAAGAAAATTATGACGGTTCTTTTGAGAGGCATAAGGCTCGTCTTGTAGGTGATGGTAAAACTCAACAGGTTGGCATGGATTGTGGTGAAACGTTTAGTCCGGTGGTCAAACCAACTACTATTCATATTGTTCTCAGTTTGGCTCTCTCAAAAGCATGGCCCATTCATCAGTTGGATGTGAAAATGTCTTTTTACACAGTGATCTTAAGGAGGCGGTTTATATGCATCAGCCCTTGGGTTTTCGAGATCCCAAGCATCCTCATTATGTCTGTTTGCTAAAGAAGTCCTTGTATGGACTTAAGCAGGCCCCACGGGCTTGGTATAAAAGGTTTGCAGATTATGTATTTTCTATTGGTTTTTCTCACAACCGATCTGATCATTCTCTCTTTATATATCGTTGTGGTACTTCTTTGGCATATATTTTTTTGTATGTTGATGATATTATATTGACTGATTTGTCTGATAATCTGCGCAAGTCTATCATGACATTTCTCAGTTCCGAATTTGCTATGAAAGACTTGGGGCCCTTGAGTTATTTCTTGGGGATTGTTATCACTCGTCATTCATGTGGTCTATTTTTATCACAAATGAAGTATGCCGTTGAGATCATTGAAAGAGCTGGTATGTTATCGTGTAAATCTACTTCTACTCCGGTTGATACTAACCCGAAGCTGAGTGCTACATCTAGCACTAAGTTCGAGGATCCCACACACTGTCGCAGTCTTGCAGGGGCACTTCAGTAACTTACCTTCATAAGGCTTGATATTACTTATGTAGTTCAACATGTGTGTTTGTTTATGCATGATCCACGGATTGAGCATATGAATGCGCTTAAACGCATTAAACGATACATCCAAGGCACACTTGATTATGACTTGCATTTGTATCCTACGTCCGTTTCTACACTTGTGTCTTAAACAGATGCTGATTAGGGTGGCTGTCCTGATACCAAACGTTCGACTTCTGGTTATTGTATTCTTCTTGGGGATAACTTGGTCTCGTGGTCTGCAAAATGACAAGCTACATTACCAAGATTCAGTGCAGAGGCCGAGTATCGAGGCGTGGCGAATGTGGTGTCAAAATCATGTTGGCTGCGTAATCTTTTGTTAGAACTACACTTTCCTATTCAGAAAGCTACTTTGGTCTACTGTGATAATGTTAGTGCAGTTTATCTTTCTGACAATCCGGTCCAACATCAACGCACTAAACATATCGAGATGGATATTCACTTTGTTCACGAAAAGGTAGCTCGTGGACAAGTACGCGTCTTACATGTGCCCTCGCGATACCAAATTGCTAACATCTTTACGAAGGATCTTCCCTCGGTTTTATTTGAAGATTTTAGGGACAGTCTCAGCGTACGACAACCACCCGCTATGACTGCGGGGTGTGACAGAATATACCGTGTATATCCTTATGATATACACAGTTTTGACTAGTCTTGTACCATATATAGAAGTATTAAATTATGTTATATAATTACCATAATTGTAGAATTCTTGTACAAGTAGAACTAGGATATTAGAAGTTTAGTAGGAATAGAATTTTCCATATTTGGAGATTGTAACTTGTATATATACCTATTCATTCAATAAGTATAATCAAGGGATTAATTCTTTCAATCACGCTTTTATAGAAAATGAAATATATATATATATATATATATATATATATATAATTTTAAAAAAATCATTAGGCGATATTCTAAATAAAAAAAAGGAAGTGACTTAGATGTAATGAGAGTATAGTAAATAAAAAATAGACAGAAAAATCTATCTACTTGTTGAGCATGAGTGATGACTTGGGAAAAGGCTAAGTTAATAAATTTAAGAAATGGATACGAAATGTAACACTCTACCTAATACACGTTTACGTGTTTTATGATTCATATGTTATTGGGATTTTATAATCGGATTCACTTAATCTGAACCTATTTAGAATATATTGGAGCTATTTTCGTCATTCAATTTTTTTTTGATGGGGATCTTATTAGTTTCGAAACTAATGTAGGGCGGTTTAGCTATGGATAAAGAGAAATTTAGTTGGTAGGAAAGGAAAGCTTGAGATCTTGAGGTATTTATAAGATTATTTTATATTTGAAATATTATTTTCTTGAAAGTTAAAATTATTGTACTTGTATTTGACTTTCACACGTGAATAGCCTTATAATCCATGTATTATTAAAAGCAGAAGAAAAATGCATCACATTAAGCCAAGTGATAATCTAGAAAAAAATTACTTGACATAATTAGTTAAGCAGTTAATAATTAGGACAAACCTCCGAATAAATTGAAGTTTAAAATATTTTTTTAAAAAAAAAGAAAAACTAAATCAAAGCCACGTTTCAATGAAAAAATATCTCCACAGAACAAGTAATAATGGCTTAAAATTTAGTTCTCCGCGTGGAGAAGTTGGACTACTTTTTTGTTCTAATTATCACTAAAGTAACGATGTCTTCCAAAAAAAAAATTCAAAACTCTAAAAATATTAGTCCTATATATTGTGTATAAATTTGAACTGACATAAAACAAATTAATTTCCTTTTCCAAATGTAATCACAATAAATTTCAGATTAAAATATAAAAAGAAACGTTCCAGTAAAGATTTGAGAAACAGTTACAACCACTTAACATAGACATAGAACTTCCCCTAAATTAATGTCAACATGCACCCCAAGAAATCCCCCCATTAACCAACTCCTTTTTTAAAGTAATCAAAACCACTCAGATAAACATATTCTCAATTCAAATTAAATCAGCGGATAAAGTGATTATTTTACAAGATATTTGGTTATGCTCCTTATCATTTTCTTTCTTCTTTCTTTTGTGAATTTCTTTTAGTGCTTCTCGCGTATTCTTAAATTTTTAGTTTTGATTTGAAGTATTCATGTTATTAATTACGTTGTTTTATGTTAATTCATTATTGTTGTTTTTACTTATGCAGTTCAACTTTTTTATATCAAGAATTCTAAACTACTTTTTATCTTTTGTGGTGCAGTCTGAAGTACATGTAATTAAACTATTTTGATAAAATAGTAATACATATTTTCGTTGTTATCTTTTTGAAAAGAATTTTTTAAATTGTCAGTTCATTACTGTTGATGTAGGTTACTAAGCAATTGATTGGTTTAACGTGAGGTATTCAAACAATGCAATATATTTGGTGTGACTTGTGAAGCTATGCTCTTACACGGGATTGTTGTCAACGATTTTATATCTCAGGCTTAACATAGCAACAGTGAAGAGAGAGGAAAATATTTTGAAATACAATTGTCGTAGGGAACGGGAAGTAAGTAACTATTACAATAGTATAAAAGATAAATAAACTATTACAATAAAACTGGAAATCAAAACCTTACAAACTGCTTGTGTGATTTGCTCAGTCGAGTGATGGCACTCTGTCTTTAAGACAAGATTGCCCCGTATATCTCCTTTTACGGTATTGAGCAATAGTCTCCCAAGATACAACAACAACTTTAACAAGTGAGCAAAGAAAACTCAAGTGTTACTCTTGAAGAACTTCGAGTATAGTGACATTGCTAGGGAGGAAGAATATGAAATCAAAAAATCTGGAGAATTCTCTAAGTGTTGAGTGTAGTGTGTTTCAATTGAGCCAAAGGCCTCAATTTATAGTGTAAGTAGAAGACCCCTCAACTAGCCAACTAAAGGTCTTCAATAGCCATGTAATTGTACTTGATTGAGGGGTTACATTCAGCCAAATAATGGCTGAATTCATGTGGCAAGTAATGGAGAATCAATGCTCCAAAACCAGCCCAAACATCAGATTTTTCCAACTTTCCATCGCAGCATTCTGTCTCCGAAGCGCAGCGGCTCCAGTAGTTGACCAGCCAATTTGCGCCGCGGCGCCCGACGGTTGTGGCGCCGCGGCCCTTCACGACTCCGCGGTGATTTTTGACTCGTTTCATTTTACACTTTGTACACTTCTTCCTTCATTTACCAACTTGGAATACTTTGTCATTTGGCCAATAACCGTCCATAATTCTATGTCTCAAACGTATTACATACGTACCAATATCTCTTTCACTAATAAAATTTGCAATACTTGGCACTACGTGTGCACGTGTGTGGAAATGACATTTCCGACGTGCGGGCCCAATAGTTCGAGTCATAAATTAATGGGATATACTTATTTCCACATTTAGTAAATTTTCAACAATCTCCTCTAGAAAGAGATTTTGGTGCGCACACATGGTGCCTTTTCTAGCAATCTTTCAGCGGACCGATGTTGCATCTGGATAGGTAGCATACGCTTTGAACCTTTCATAGTCGAATACCATCGGACTTACTTACTGTGCAGTGAACGTGATGTCTTGAACCGTCAGTATTTAGTGTAAGCCAAGTCAACGGTACCAACACAACAACTTCCTCTACTCAGTTCTTCGTAATGTTTTGTCCGTTGTGGTCGTGGACACTTCTTGGATTATTAAGCGCGTTCAATTTGAGGCGGCATGCCCAAGCACTTAAATAGGTGGTCTCGTACAAGGTATCATGTTATACCCCACTTTACAAGTGTTAGGAACCATTAAAAATTTCCCTAAACCTAACCTCAACCGGTGAGGATCATTAAAGGTTTTGGAAACTTAACCTTCACCCACACTGCAGATAGCACTTGTAGTCTATCGCGGGAACGACTTTGGATTTGGTGTTTCTTTACAGAAATCACTATCCGAAGTGCTCATGCTTCTACCGAAGCGATCAACTGAACCTTTACAGCTTAGTTTTCCCATTGAACCTAATTCCTGGGATCTCCAGTCAGTAAGGTTGGGTTACCACCGTATTGATCCTTATACTTTGGATTTTAAGCTCATTCCCCTAGACATGCAAAACATCTGATCCTTGGGTAAGCCCTTTATCAGCGAGTCTGCTATGTTATCCTTTGATTTTATGTAATCAATGGATATTATACCCGTGGTGATCATCTGTCTAACGGTCTTATGTCTCCGTCGAATATGACGAGACTTGCCGTTGTACATAGAATTATGTGCCCCTCCTAGAGCCGACTGGTTGTCGCAGTGGATCATTACAGAAGGTACGGGTTTGTTCCAACAAGGAACATCCTCTAAGAAGTCATGAAGCCACTCAACTTCTTCTCCTACTTTGTCTAAAGCGATAAACTCCGATTCCTTCGTGGATCGGGCGATGCAAGTTTGCTTAGAGGATTTCCAAGACACAACCCCACCACCAATTGTAAATACATACCCACTGGTGGACTTGGTGTTCTCTATATTAGATATCCAGTTTACGTCACTGTACCTCTCTAGTACAACTGGATATCTCGAATAATGCAACCCGTAAGTTAGCGTGTATTTCAGGTATTGAAGTAACCCGATTCAACGCCTTCCAGTGATCATCACTCGGATTACGGGTAAACCTTGCCAACTTGTTGACTGCATAAATAATATCAGGTCGGGTGCAGTTTGTTATGTACATCAAACTACCGATCACTTGTGCATATCGCTCCTGGCATATGGGTGCACCACGATTATTATCATGTTTTTTATTTCTATCAATTGGTGACTTTATAGGCGAACTGTCTAACATCTCAAACTTTCGCAAAACATCTTCGATGTAGTGAGACTGAGACAAGACCAGTCCGTCAGACGTCTTAGAGATTTTTATCCCTAAGATGACATCTGCGATACCCATATCCTTCATGTCGAAGCATTGTTTCAACATGTTCTTAGTCTCTAGAATTATGCTAGGACTACTCTCTGTGATCAACATGTCGTCTACATACAGGCATATCATAACAAACGAGTCAGAGTTACCTTTCATGTAGACACATTTGTCACACTCATTAATGGCGAAACCCTTCGATAGTAGAGTACTATCAATTTTTTCGTGCCATTGCTTCGGGGCTTGTTTCAGCCCGTATAGAGATTTGACAAGCCGACAGACTTTCTTCTCTTGCCCTTGAACCACATACCCCTCGGGTTGGTCCATATAAATTTCTTCTTCCAAATCACCATTTAGGAAGACTGTCTTCACATCCATTTGATGTATCTCAAGGTCACGCAAAGCTGCGATTGTAATGAATACCCGTATGGACGTCATCCGAGATACCGGGGAGTACATGTCAAAGTAGTCAAGACCTTCTTTCTGCCGATAGCCCTTGACTACCAACCTGGCTTTGTACTTATCTATAGACCCATCTGCATTATACTTCTGTTTGAGTATCCACTTATAACCCAACAGTTTATTTCTCGGAGGAAGATCAACGAACTCTCAAGTATGGTTATGCAGAATGGAGCCTATTTCACGCTCAATAGCTTCTTTTCAAAGCGGTGCCTCTGGAGTTGACAATGCTTCAGCAATTGTCCTTGGTTTATCATCAACCATATAAGCTACAAAGTCAAGACCGAAGGATTTATCATTCCTGATCCTTTTACTTCGCCTTAGTTCCATCTCTGGAGTCTCCAAGTTCTGAGAATCTGGAACACCATATTCTGGATATTCAACCACCTCGAGATCCACTAGATCTGAACCATCTATATCCGGGCCATCAACGACCCCCGGTTCATAAGAGCTTTGTTCATAACTTCGTTTGCGAGAGGTTATGTCTTTTTCCTTTCTAGGAAAGGTACCTTCAAAGAATTGAGCATTCCTTGATTTCATGATTGTACCCCCGTGTATATCTGGAATATCTGACTTATGCACTAAGAAGCGATAAGCACTACTGTTATTTGCATATCCGATGAATATGCAATCTACAGTCTTAGGCCCAATCTTGACCTACTTTGGCTTGGGTACTTCAACCTTTTCCAGACAATCCCACACCTTTAAATATTTATAGGTGGGTTTCTTTCCTTTCCATAATTCATATAGAGTTTTGTCCTTACCCTTATGTGGGACTCTGTTAAGAATCATATTAGCGGTAAAGACAGTTTCTCCCCACATGTTTTGGGGAAGATCAGAATTGATGAGCAAGACATTCATCATTTCCTTCAATGTGCGGTTCTTACGTTCCACCACACCGTTCGATTGAGGTGAGTATGGAGCCGTCATTTGATGAACAATGCCTTCTTGGGAACAATATTCCTCAAATGGCGCTACATATTCTCCCCCTCTATCACTACAAATGGATTTAATCTGCATGCTTAGTTGGTTCTCAACTTCTGCTTTGTAACGTCGGAACGCTTCAAAGGCTTCATCCTTACTTTTCAACAAGTAAAGGTAACAATACCTTGTGCTATCATCAATGAATGTCACAAAGTACTTGTTCCCCCCTCTAGTTTGTGCAAACTTCAAATCACATATATCTGTGTGAATAAGTTCTAGAGGAGCGGTATTCCTTTCAACGGATCGAAAATGAAGCTTTGTGAGTTTTGCCTCTACGCACACCTCACACTTATGTTGAGGGTTTACGTCGATAGACGACAACAACTCCAACTTTACCAACCTTTGAATGTACTTATAGTTGACATGTCTTAATCTATGATGCCATAAATTAGAGTACTCAAGCAAGTAAGATGAAGAGGCTTCAATATTATTGCTTTTATGTAATACAAACATGGTGTTCACTTTGAAGAGGCCTTCACAGACGAATCCTCTTCCCACAAATGTTTCATTCTTAGTGACTATAAATTTATTGGACTCAAACACTAGCCTAAAACCAGCATTAACCAATAAAGGACCTGAAATTAAATTTCTTCTAATCTCAGGAACATGCATCACTTCCTTCAGAGTGAGCTCCTTTCCAGAAGTCATCTTCAGGACTACCTTTCTTACCCCCAAGCACGTCAGAGGAAGCGGTGTTGCCTATGAACATCTTCTTCTTTGTAACCGGTGTATAAGTGGTGAAGGCATGTCTGTTGGAACAGATGTGTCTTGTAGAACCTGTGTCCATCTACCATTGCATAGGATTCTCAACCAGGTTTGCTTCTAGCACCACCGCTGAGAATTCCTCAATCATGTCGTCCAGAAACTGGTCATTGACAACGTTAACATGAGCCTAGCCCTTAGCCTTGGCCTTCTCTTGTTGCTCAGTCTTGAGCTTGCGGCAGTCCTTGATCATATGACCAGGTTTCCCACAGTGGTGACAGTTTTCTTTGAACTTCTCCGCTGCTTAGGTCTTGCCGTCTTTCTAGAACTTGCGCTTCTTGCTTAGGTTCCCTTTGGCCTCAACCAGATTTGCCTTTGCCTCAGCGGGTTGTTTACCCCTAGGCAAGGCTTTCTTATTATCTTCTTGAATTTGGAGTTTGATAATAAGTTATTCAAATGTCATCTCCTTTGTCTTAAGCTTTAAGTAGCTCATAAACTCATTCCACGAAGGACATAGCTTTTCAATCAGTGATGCAACCAAAAACTGCTTGTTTGGCTTCATACCTTCCAAATTCAGGTGATGTAAAATCATTTGGAATTCCTGGACTTGGGACATCACTGTCTTACTATCCACCATTTGAAATTTCAGAAATTTCCCAATGATGAATTTCTTAGTACATGCATCTTGTGCGTTGTACTTCTTTTGTATCTTCTCCTACAACTCTTTGGCAGTGCCAACGGTGCAATACACTGTGTAGAGAGGGTCTGACAAGCAGTTCAATATGTAATTCTTACACATGAAATCACTATGACTCCATGCATCAAGAACCATATTCATGCTATTAATGACATGGATACCTAGGCCCCCTTCACCCGTTTCAGAAGGTGAAGGGTCCATTTCATCTCCAGCTTGTGAAGGATCTTCTGTTAGGAAATGTGTCATTCCCATAACAGTCAGATAGAAGAGCATCTTTTGTTGCCATCTTTTGAAGTTTGACCCCATGAATTTTCCAGGGCGTTCATGGTGAAATCCAGCGGGTGGAGGAGCGGCAACATTCCATTGAGCAGCAGCAAAGGCATTGGATGAGCCTTGAGCAACCGGAAAGGCATTATGAGTGCCTTGAGCAGTGGGGAAGGCAGAGGGATTGCCTTGAGCAGCAACATCAGAATCATAAGCAGTTTGATTTATATCAGTCATCTTTCTAACTTACTTACAACAAAATCTTGTCTTAAAATTATTGGGATACAATTGTTGTATGCAACGGGAAGTAAGTAACTATTACAATAATAGAAAGGATAAACAAACTATTACAATAAAACTGGAAATCAAAACCTTACAAACTGCTTGTGTGATTTGCTCAGTCGAGTGATGACACTCTGTCTTTAAGACAAGATTGCCCCGTATATCTCCTTTTACGGTATTGAGCAATAGTCTCCCAAGCTACAACAACAACGTTAACAAGTCAGCAAAGGAAACTCAAGTGTTACTCTTGAAGAACTTTGAGTATAGTGACTTTGCAAGGGAGGAAGAATATGAAAACAGAAAATCTGAAGAATTCTCTAAGTGTTGAGTGTAGTGTGTTTCAATTGAGCCAAAGGCCTCAATTTATAGTGTAAGTAGAAGACCCCTCAACTAGTCAACTAAAGGCCTTCAATAGCCATGTAATTGCACTTGATTGAGGGGTTACATTCAGCCAAATAATGGCTGAATTCATGTGGCAAGTAATGGAGAATCAATGCTCCAAAATCAGCCCAACCGTCAGATTTTTCCAACTTTCCGTTGCAGCATTCTGCCTCCGAAGCGCCGCGGCTCCGACGGTTGTGGCGCCGCGGCCCTTCACGGCGATTTCCGACTCGTTTCACTTTACACTGTGTACACTTCTTCTTTCATTTACCAACGTGGAATACTTTGTCATTTGGCCAATAACCATCCATAATTCTATGTCTCAAACGTATTACATACGTACCAATATCTCTTTCACTAATGAAATTTGCGATACTTGGTACTACGTGTGCACGTGTGTGGAAACGACGTTTCCGACGTGCGGCCCAATAGTTCGAGTCATAAATTAATGGGATATACTTATTTCCACATTTAGTAAATTTCCAACAAAATATAGAGTCCGAAAGAAAGCAACAGGTATTATTATGTGCAATATTTAAGTAGAAGCTATTACAGTTTTTAAATCACTTTAATTTGAAAGAATTAACCTTTATCCAAAAAAAAAAAAAAGAATTAAGATTTGTATTATGTGAAGAACAACTTGGTTTATGAGAGTACATGGACAGTCATATAGGCACATAAGACGTATAAAGTTGATTAATGATATAAGTATTTCTCAAACAGTAAAGTGTAAAAAATGCAATGAGGAAATACACATAAATAATCAATTAATCACTACTGTAGTACCTAGCATCGCGGGTACTGAAACTAGTATGTATTTAAAAAATTGTTGAAAATTTTAATCTTGCTAGTCGAAAATTAAATGGAAACAGTGAAAATGACAAAGGGAGTAAACAAATCAATATAATTTAGCAAAATATCCCTCCGTTTACTTTTACTTGTCCACGGTTGACTTTGCATGCCCTTTAAAAACTAATAAATGTAGAACACATTTTACCATAATACCAATAACAATTGGTGTATAGTCTCTATAGACTTAGAAAACAATTGAAAATAAGTAATTAATGTTGAAAATAAAAACAAGAAAAAATAGTTTGACTTTCTTTTGATATGCTAAAGTGAATAAATAAAAGTAAAAATCTATTTTAGTATATTGGATAAGTAAAAGTAAACTAATAAAGTACATAGTTATGTGTAATCTTACAATTTAGTAACAATAGTGGATATAAAAATATTATTCAACTCGGTTCAAAAAGAAATAATAAACAAAGAAGAAAGCAGGTCAAATTTTTACTGCACTAAATATTGAGGCATGAATCTCGACAGAAAATGCGTTCCTCTTTAACGAGTCTTATACGGTTTCAATTTTGTAATAATCAAAGCTTTACAATAAATATCGGACATTGAATGAGAATTTAAAATAATATTGAGGCATGCACTTGGCTATGCATATAGTTGATTTTAAAAAAATTGGATCTCTTTTCTTTTTTTTTTGGATTAGATGAAGACTATAGGGAAGTCCGAGGGAAAAAAATAAGTTGATGGGACAAAGAGATGGAAGTAAAATAAAAGATAAAAAAGTCACCATCCTGCCATAGGGAAGACTATTTAGAGTTTATCTTCTCCTACTCTATCAAGTCTCCAATTTAAAAGGAGTAAATAAATCAATACACCTTTTCTGACCACATTAATTGTTTTTATTTTTCTCTATTTTGTGTTTGCCTACTATTTAATATTTATCCGCTTTTCCCAAAAAAAAAACAGTATTTCCAACACAGTTCAACATCTATTTTATTTTATTTTATTATTGAATAGGTTTTAGGAGATATGTTTACACTGAAATAGGTTCAAAGTAAAATTTGTCGATACAATTTAACCCACTTTTATTTAAATACAATATAATTCAACTCATCTTACTAATTATGTTAAAATTACCTAAGTAAAAATAGTATTAAATTACTTAAAATATAATTGCAGGTGAAATTATATATTAGACATTTATGTTAATGTCATGATTTAGGGGTGTTCACGGTTTAGTTAGAAACCAATCCAAATCGCAAACCGAATCAAACCGATCAAATAAAACAATAGTTGTTTGAATTTGGTTTGGTTTGATTTTAAATTATTAAAAACCTTTAAAAATAGATAGTATTTGGTTTGACTTTGGTTTCATTAAAAAAAAACAAAAAAAAAAACGAACTGAACCAATAAATCATATACATAATTTTTATAATTATATATATATAATATTAATTTTTATAAGTAATTTTAAATATTTTGTTTACTTATTTATCAAATTTGTTTTATCTCTAATAGGCTAATAACTTTGCACCTTAAGCTCATTTCTAACTTAAAGAGATCCATGAAATCTAGTATCATTAATTCAAAGAAACATTTATGAGATTTACCTAAAAAGTATGTATTTCTTATAAACTTTATTCACTTGATTAAAGCTTATAAATCTTAAGATATTTTTTCCATAATCCAAGAAAATTATAGTCCACATAATTTTAAAAAATTAATAACATATTATAAGTTGAAAAAAATATGAAAAAGTCTTTCTTAATCATAGGGGGGAAATGAAAGAGAGTATCATTAAGTTTCTTAAAAATCGAAAAATCAAATCAAACTGGCAACAACCAAACCAGTGGATATGTATTATATTTGATTTGATTTGATTTTAATAATTAAAAAATTGACTATATTGGTTTGATATTGATTTTAACCAAAAACCGACTCAACCCGATCCATGAACACTCCTAGTCATGATGCTTCAAAATCGTTATAGTTAGTTGTTTTACGGTCAAGTAATACCCCTCCGTCTCAAATTATTTATCGTTTTAGATGTTCAAAGCATAATTAATTATCTTTCTTCATTTTACCTTTTGATATTAATGAAGATATATAAATAGAGTAAAATATTTAATAGAGAGAGACTATAATTTAAATATAAATAAAAGTAAAATAGATCAAATATTCCTTCTAATTAATATTTTTATGAGGCGTGTAAACTAAAAAAATAATAATTAATTTGAGACAGAGGAAGTACTAGTACTAGATAACACGTCCGGCCATGTTTGCAGGCTGAGCTGGATTTAGCTGGATAGTTGCAGTGCCAGGCCCAAGATAAAATTTGGTTTCCACAGATATTACGAAATGAAAATTTATTTTTGAAAGAACCCTCAAAATTATATTAAAATATATGGTGAATTTTAAAATATACAACAAAAACAACATGTCCATTATAAGTCCACAAATGAGGTTTGGGAAGGAGAAGATAGGATGTACCCGCTGGTTTCCCTTTTCCCAAGTTAAAAGTGTAATAACGATTGTGCAATTGACACAAGTATAAAGGAAGATAAAATGGTGGGGAAAAAAATTCAAAGGTATTATATATGTTAACCTTTTCGACTTTTCTCCTTTATGAAAAAAAAACATTCCTGACTTTTCTTATAAGATTTCTCCTTTAGTCCATGAGTTTACAGAAGAATATATATCTTTCATATTTTCTTTGTTCTTTTTGATAAATAAACCATCTTTCGTATTATATCTCATCTCGCTTAAAGCCTTCTTCTTTCCTTTTTCATTTTTGAGCAAATCAAAATTACACCCACCCCCCACCCCACACACACACAACCCCGTTCTTTGCTAAAGACTTTTATCTTGGGCGAGTCAGTTACGAAATATAAATCGAAGGGCATTTGGACCAGTAGTATATGTTGGATATGCAAAGCACGTACGGGAATAGTAAATAACTATTACAGTGATCGAAAGGATAAACAATAATGAGGACAACAACAAGTTGTCAATATCTTGATCTTGAATTGAAACTTCAAATATAGATCTTGTATTCAGGAATACAAGAACATGAATTGCTACACTTGTGGCTTGTAGATCCGCTGAAAATACGAATGGTTAGAGTCCTTCGTCTGTTAAGATAACACATGAAACACTTAGCAACCAATTAAATAAACACAACATCACCTGCTGAGTCGAGAGATGTCTCTCTATCTTTAAGACAAGATTGCCCCGTATATAGGCTTTACGGAAGTGTGGACAATAGTCTCCCAAGAAGAAACAACAAAATATCAAGTGTGCAAAACCTACACAAATGATCTCAGCGAAGAACACGAATAATGAAGATTGCTAAGAGAAGGATTGATATCAGGAAAATCTGATCTCTTTGTGATGTTGTATACTTGTATGTATATTGTCTCTTTTCATCTATAGAATTGAGTCAAACGCCTCAATTTATAGGTGTGCAAGATGGCCTCTTTAAGTGACCAAGTAATGGTCATTTAAATGTCATGTAATGGCCCTTTAAACCACCAACTAATGCAGCCAAATAACGGTCCAAGTAATGGCCATTATTGGGTGAATTCAATGCCTTTGAAACCACCTCAACAGCCAAACCTTTGGGATTCCGTCTAGCAAACACTGCCTAGGAAGTGCCGCGGCGCTGCAACATTTAGCGCCGCGGCTCCAGAAGCCAAACAGTCAATTAGCGGCCCTCTCCGACCTGTTACATCTTACACCTCGCACAATCCTTCATTCGTTTACCCAAATTTGTTGTGTGACTTTTATAGAACGCATGGTCACTGAACGGAGGACTGTAGACAGCTTAGGGATGAAATGGCTCGGTTGCTAAAAAAATGGTCATTTGCAAAAGTTTTTGAGCGATCGGGGAACTTCAGAAATAGAGAGGCAAATAAACATGCAGACACGATTTAACCCCAACATATCATAAATATGATTATCGGAAGGATGGGTGTTCCAAGAGCATCCGTCATAACATCAAAAAAGATGAAAATATCAATAACCCGTGAAAATAGGTCTAGAGATTTCTTGCATGGGGGGACAATCTCATTCAACGATGAGGATACGGAGGGCATCATTCAACCCCACAATGATGCGCTGGTAATTTCTATTTTAATTGAACAGTTTAAAATTAAGTGGATTTTAATTGATCCAGGTAGCTCGGCCAACATCATCTGATGGAAGGTGGTAGAGAAAATGAGGATGCTGGACAAAATTGTTCCAGTGGTTCGAGTTCTGAACGGATTCAATACGGCTAGTGAAACAACGAATGTGGAGATCACTCTTCCAATCAACGCGGCTGAAACAATCCGACAGATAAAGTTCTACGTTATCAAAGGAGAAATGAGGTACAATGCGTTATTCGGCAGGCCATGGTTACATGATATGGAGGTTGTGCCTTCGATGTTACATATGATGTTAAAATTCCAAAATCTGGAGGAAATTAAGACGATTCGGGGAGATCAAATCGGATGTAAGAGAAATGTTTACGGTAGAAGAGTCAGTTGAAAAGCAAAAAGAGAAGAATGATGAAAAGAAGGGTAAGAAAGTGAAATAGCAATTACAGGATTCGGGTACGTCGAGTCCAAAGAAAGAGAAAGGTGAAAAAGAAAACTAAGAGGAGGAAGAGGATTATTATCGCGTCCTAAGGTCATTTGTGCTGCCAGATGATTCAGATGCTACAAAGTCAACTATAGAAGAATTGGAGCAAGTTATCTTGTTCGTGCATCTGCCCGACAGAAATGTATACCTGGGCACCGGGTTATCCTAGGAGCTCAGGCTTAAATTAATTGAATTGTTTATAGATAATGCCAATTTTTTTGCCTTGTCCCATTTAGACACGATAGGTATCCCACTGGAGATTACAACTCACAAATTGAGTTTGGATCCAAATTTCACTCCAGTAAAGCAGAAAAGAAGGTATATATCCTACTACAAGCATAGGTTTGTTATGGAAGAGGTAATAAAGTTATTGAATATAGGTTCAATCCATGAAGTAGAATATCTAGATTGGTTAGCAAACATAGTTGGTGTGCCGAAAAAAGGTAACTTACTAAGAATGTACATAGATTTTAAATATTTGAATAAAGCTTGTCCAAAAGATTTTTTTCCCTTACCTCACATTGATCGAATGATCGATGCTACGACAGGGCATGAGATGCTAAGTTTTCTTGATGCTTACTCCAGATAAAACCAAATCAGGATGAATTTGGAGGATCAAAAGAAAACTTATTTTAAAACTAGATATGGGACTTACTGATATAACGTGATGCCGTTTGGTTTAAGAAATACCGAAGCAACATATCAACGCCTAGTTAATCGCATGTTTGAAAAAAAATAGGCAATACAATGGAAGTTAGTATTGATGATATGTTAGTTAAGTCCCTGGAGATATAAGACCATTTAAAGCATTTGCAGGAAACATTTGATATACTCCGGAAGTACAATATGGAGTTGAATCAGGAGAAGTGCGCTTTCGGAGTTGGCTCGGGCAAGTTCCTGGGTTTCTTAGTTTCAAACAAGGGAATAGGGATCGATCCAGATAAAATCAAGGCTATCGAGGAAATATCGGAGGTGCTTGAAGATGTGAAGGCGGTTCAAAGACTCACCAGAAGGCTGGTCGGCCCTAGTAGATTCATCTCTCGGTCTTCGGAGAAAATTCATAGGTTCTTTTCTTTGTTTAAAAAGAAAAATGACTACGAGTGGACTTCGGAATGTCAACAAGCGTTGAGGGATTTGAAAAAGTACATGTCCAATCCACCACTATTGCATAAACTGAAGGTGGGTGAACAACACAACTGTTCTTGTATCTGATAGTGTCCGAAGTAGCTGTAAGTGTTGTTTTGGTTCGAGAAGAGAAAGATACACAATTCCCTATTTATTATGTAAGTATGAGTTTAGCTAGTGTTGAAACTAGATATCCTCACTTAGAGAAATTAACATTAGCTCTAATAACAACTGCAAGAAAATTAAGGTCATATTTCCAGTGTTATCCTAATTATGTAGTGACAACGTATCTGTTAAGCAACATAATGCATAAAGTGAAACTATCAGGTAGGCTAGCCAAATGTGTTGTAGAAATTAGTAGCTACGACATAGAATATAATCCTAGAACGGCTATAAAGTCTTAGGTTTTAGCAGACTTCATAATAGATTTCACTCCCGGAATGATTCCCGAAGTAGAAAGGGAACTTATAATAACCTCAGGAATAACTTCAGGGATATGGACCTTGTATACGGATGGAGCTTCGAACGTAAAAGTAGGGGTGAGCACGGGTACAGGGTACCCAGATACCCGACCGGAACCGATACTATCGGGTAGGTTCCGGGTAGATATATTATAATAACGGGTAGGTTCCGGGTATTAAAATTAGGAACCGATCAATATCGGGTCCGGTTCCGATAAATATAAACCGGGTACCCGGACCCGGAACCGATACCCGGACCCTATGAACCTACCCCAATTTAAATTATTTAGTTTTGGGCTTTGGAGCTTTTAAATTTTTGGCCCAGTCCGATTATTTGGCCCAGTCCGGTTAAAAGGAATTCCGAATTCGCATTTCACTACTTCTCTTCGCCCAAATTTCCAAAATTTTACTTCGCCCTAATTTCAAAATCTTCACTTCATCAGTTCGCGACTTCGCACTTCGCAGCTCACAGCCTCACACTCACACTCACACTCACAGACCACAGTTCACTCAAGACCGCACTTCAGACTTCGCCAAGACTGGCCGCAGGTTCACTTCGCACTTCGCCATAGCTCGCAGCTCACACTCACACTCACAGTTCACTTCGCAGTCGCACTACTACGCAGCTCGCCATCGCCATCGCCGTCACCAGTCGCCAGTCGCCAGAAGCTTGACAAAGGTTGTTGTATTGTGCTCGAATTTCTCTCGGTTTTGCTAAAGGTAATGAATAACCCTTAAAGTTGTTGCATAGTGAAGAACATTAGATTTTTGCATTTCTTGGGTTGATTTCTTGGGTTGATTTCTGTATTTAGTTGATTTCTTGGGTTGATTTCTGTATTATAATGTTACTGTTTTTTATTTCTGTATTATGATGTTAATGTTTTTTTATTTTTTATTGTTTGTTGTTAGTATTTGGGTTGATTTCTGTTAGAAAAGCTAGTATTTGGGTTGATATTTCCCTTTTATTGTTTGTTGTTAACTTGTTTGCAGTTCGCAGTCGCACTACTACAAAGCTCGCCATCGCCGTCGCCAGTCGCCATTACGTAGCTCACGCCTCGCCATCGCCAGTCTACTCTCTCACTCCAGAAGCTTGACAAAGGTTGTTGTATTGTGCTCGAATTCCTCTCGGTTTTGTTAAAGGTAATGAATAACCCTTAAAGTTGTTGCATAGTGAAGAACATTAGATTTTTGCATTTCTTGGGTTGATTTACGTATTGGGTTGATTTACGTATTATAATGTTCTTGTTTTTATTTCTGTATTATGATGTTACTGTTTTTTATTTTTTATTGTTTGTTGTTAGTATTTGGGTTGATTTCTGTTAGAAAAGCTAGTATTTGGGTTGATATTTCCCTTTTTATTTTGATACTTTTTTTTGGTAGATGACTGAGGCTAGCACGGCATCCACAACTCGTGCACCATCGAAAAAGAAGGCAACAAAATCTGAGGTTTGGGAGCATTTTGGTAAAGAAATAGATGAGAAAACTGGTAATGTTGTTTCTATTTGTAACTATTGCAATGAAGGCTTAGCTTATAGTGTTAGCAATGGTACCTCATCCATGTGGAAACATTTGAGAAGTTGCAAAAAGTATCCTCACAATATTGACAAGAAGCAAAAATTGCTTGGTGGTCATTTTAAAGGTAGTATAAATGGGGATAATGAGCATATGCTTAGCACTTGGAAATATGATAAAGAGTTTTGTAGGCACATGTTGGCTAGGATGATTATTATTGATGAGCAACCATTTAGAACGGTTGAACGTGAAGGTTTTAGGGGTTTTGTGTCGGCATTACAACCTTTATTTAAGCATATTTCAAGATTCACAATTGCTAGGGATTGCATGAAACTTTATGTTTGTGAAAACTCATGCTTAAAAGATAAGTTGTCATCTCTTAAATCTAGGATTGCTCTCACCACTGACATTTGGACTTCCATTCAAAATTTGAGTTACTTATGTCTTACCGCTCACTTTATTGATGAAAATTGGAATTTGCATAAGCGATTGCTAAACTTTGTTGTTATGCCTAGCCATAAAGGTAGGGATATTGGTAAGATGGTAGAAAAATGTATAATTGAGTGGGGAATTAGAATTTTTATTTTTGTGTATTATCTTTTGTCTTGGAATCTCACAATAGTTTTATTTTATTTTTGTAGAGCTTACTTGTGTCACGGAAGACATAATGGTGGATTAGTATGCAAGTGGACGTGTGACATTTAAACTCTTCTCAAAATGTAGATGTTAGTGCAAAGAAGAAGAATGCAAAGAAGAAGAAGAATAAAAGAAGAAGAAGAAGAATGCAAAGAAGAATGCAAAGAAGAAGAAGAATGCAAAGAAGAATGCAAAGAAGAAGAAGAATGCAGCCTCAAAATGCAGATGTCAATGCGGTGTAATTTTGCAATGTTTTCTTCATTTAGTCATTGTGAATTGTGATTGTGTTGTAGTCATTTAAAAGGTCGGGTTGCGGTATATCTCTCGTTGTAATGAAGTGTACAATTTCTTGCTTTTCATCGCCGCTTGCTCCATATTATGCAATATTTCACACATATTTTGTCATCTTTGCTTCATTCCATATTATGCAATCCCTATGCAGAGTATACTATTTATGACAAATGTTTTACAGTGGTACTGAACCTACCCGGAACCGCAGGGTCCGGGTAGGTTCCGGGTAATGATTGCTATGGGTAGGTTCCGGGTAACAGATTTAGGAACCGATCGTTTACTGGGTAGGGTCCGGGTAGTTTAAAAAAGTTAGGGTACCCGGACCCGCTCACCCCTACGTAAAAGGGTCCGGATTAAGGGTGTTGCTCAAAACACATGCAGAGGATATTATTAGACAAGCAATAAGAATTGTGAAATTAACTAATAATGAAGTCGAGTATGAGGCTATGATAGCAGGTTTAGAATTGGCAAGGAGTTTGGGAGCAGAAGTCATCGAAGCAAAATGTGACTCTCTTCTTGTTGTAAATCAAATGAACAATGTGTTCGAAGTGAAAGAAGAAAGAATGCAAAAATACTTAGAAAAAATTTAAGTATTATTGCATCGGTTCAAAGAATGGACCATGAAGCATGTGTCTCGAGAACAAAATAGCAAAGCAGATGTTTTGGAAAACTTGGGATCTTCTATGGAAGCTGATGAATTTAACTTCGATGCAATGGTACAGCTCTTAAACTCTGCAATAGATGGTGGCCATGGCGAAGTGAACACCACAAGCTTGACTTGGGACTAGCGCAACAAATACATAGACTATTTTCGAGATAGAAAATTGCGTAGTGATCCGAAGGAGTCAAGGGCCCTCCGTACGAAGGCGGCTAGATATTGCATGGTTGATGACCAGTTGTACCGAATGTCTTTCTATGGTCCTTTAGCAAGGTGCTTAGGGCCTGGAGAAATGAATTACGTGATGCGTGAGGTTTACGAAGGAACTTGTGGCAATCACTCAAGAGCAGAATTGTTGGTCTAGAAATTGATTAGCGCCGAATATTACTGGAAACAAATGGAAGAGGACACAAAGGACTTTGTTCAGAAATGTGACGAATGCCAAAGGCACGCTCCTATGACTCACCAACCGGTAGAATTATTGCATCCGATCTTGTCACCGTGGTCGTTCATAAAATGGGGAATGGTTATTATAGGACCTCTCTAATGGGCACCCGAAAAGGTACACTTTATTTTGTTTATGCCTGACTATTTTTCTAAGTTTGGTTGAAGCAAAAGCTTTCAAAAAGGTTAGAGAAAAAAATTCATCGATTTTATTTGGGAACACATCATTTGTCGGTTCGGTATACCGAAGGAAATTACTTGCGACAATGGTCGTCAGTTCTTTGGAAAGAAAGTGACGAATTTTCTTGATGGATTGAAAACCAAGATAATAGTTGTCGCGCCCTTTTTAGACCACGCGGGTCAAAGCGAAGAACAACATATCCGGTGATTCCTGGGTATGATTAAGGAGTCGCCACCTAATTATTCTATGGTGAATTAGGACACCTACATATTAAATAAATGCTGCAAAATAACTCCAATTTTAAGGTCTGCGAAACTAATGAGATTCTAGGTGAGGGTTCTTTATTATCCTAAAGGGAAGGGGTTAGGCATCCTTTAAGATCCGCTAACTTGCAGTTATCCGGTCAAACTCAGGTTAATTATTGTACTAAGGAAAATGCATGTTTTAAAATATAAACTTAAAAAGATGTTTGCAAATAATTAATGAAAGGGATGCATGTTGTACAAGTTTTCAAGTATGATATTAAAAAATACATGTAAAGTTGAAAAAGCATGCATTTGTGACAATTAATAGTAAGGAGGAAAACGAATTACTTATAATGTCAAAGAAGTAATTTTGGAAATCATTTTGAGTTGTACAATTAATAAAGTGAACAGAAGATGATCAAAGTTGTTTTGAAATTTTTAAATATGCCTGACGAGCCTAAAATAAATAGACTAGTGGAGGGTTTCTATGTTTGAACTAACCGGGCCTATAAGTAAATAAGCTAGCGACGGGTTTTAACTACCCTACTAATTATCCATTCATGGCCTAATTATTCTAAATATCCTAACAATCACACAAAACATTAAATAATTATTACAGACCCGAAATTAAAGAATAACAATGAAAGGGAACTAAAGCGGATGACGACGTCATCTCGCCCTATTTGTTTTGGAAATCCCGAAGCCGGAGAATGCAAGGAATGTGGATGCGGGTCTTTGTTCGGCAATGATCATGATGAGTCTCGTGATGAGACTCTTCGTGGCTCCCGATACATTTCATGTAAACGAAAGAAAGAAAAGGATTAGGAGACGGAATATGAAAATATGTACATATGAAAAAATGTAAATAAATAATTCATGAAAGATAATATGTTGTTGGGACTCAAATGTGGGCCGGTACAAGTCATAATACACAAGCTGAAAGTAGGCGGTAGCAAAACTCATGGGCCAAACCCAGTAGTGACTTCTAAGGGAGGAAAACGAAAGAGGAAGTACAAATGGGCCAAGCCCAAAATTGCACGCGACAGGTGTGGCACAGATGATATACACAAAGACATATATGCCTATATAATCTGATGTATAGGATATACCTAATATATGTACCCTAGTATCTCCAACATATCAAGCACATCTAAAGCACAATCACGGGGGGGGGGGGGGACATAGAAAACAGTCTTCAATGAACATGGACAACAAACTATATAGAACAGAAGAATTGACTCAGATTTATTAAAGCAGCTATATAGGCAAATTCCTAATCCATACAAAGTTAATAACTAATTACCATGTCTCTAAATCCTATCATGCCATAGAAACACACCAATACACACGACAACAGCCCATTTTAATCGTCTTGAATGTTATCTTACTCAACTTAAATGCTCTAATGTCATAACTGATTTGGATGCCAACAAGTGAAGGTGTAAATCCATGTGATCACAACTTCTGGTTTAATTGAGATGCAGATGTATCACAGCTTACAGATCAAACATCATATCGAGGCACTGGCTTAATGATTTAAAGAAAACAGTTGGTAGACATGGCAAATAACCCAAAAATCTTGACTCTTTTGTTTGCACCCTAAACATGCATTTAAACTAGGCAGTATTGACCATATAGATAAGCAATAATCACATAGATTTGAGTAGGAAGATACAAATAACTTTGTCAAGTATTCATGACAGTTTAGACCAGCTGAAAGCACAAGTAGAGACTAAGCATATACTGATATTTAGACAGAGATGTAATGAGATATGAGCACGTAACAGTTTGATGATCATACTAGCCTAGACAGGGCACACCTTCTTTTAACAAACACAAAATGGTCTGGGGTTTACTGTAATGCTATCAGGGAAGGGCATTTCACACTTAAGAGGGGGAAAACAGGCAAGGGCAGGTGTACAACCAGTTCAAATAAACAAAGAAAAAATAATAAGACAGAGTTAGTTAACCCTACTTGCAGAAACCTATTTTAACATACATGTTCACAAACACCAAAGGCATACCAATCACAGCTTAGGCTTTATTATGCATAATGACACTTTAAGTTAGGCATAACATAGTTAACATGATCATTAAACAAGGGGTAGGCCAACAAACCATCATATCAAAGCAAAACATATATAGGACATGATAAATTAAGAACAAGATCTTAATAGGAACAAACATGTTTCAATAATATTTGGCTTATCCCTAGTCAATAATATTCAGGAATCAACAGGAGTACATATTGCATTATTGGCTGCCTCAGATTCATTTTATACAGATTTAGACTTGCTAGTGAACATTCAAATCTAATATACTTCATAATACCTTTAAATCACAGAAGGACATGTGAACAATTCATAGCAGCACATATCTAAACTTATGGAGCAAATAGTTTTTTTTTCATTACTTAACAAAAGCTCAAATAGGTAAAATCAAAAATACAAACAACATCCAGAACATGGCATTGCATAATATGGTCTTTAAAGTAAAATAAACCTTCATATTAGCCATTCACACCACATACTTTTCTAACACATGTACACTTTATCACACAAGGTTAATTAGGGACCCTAACACAACACATCCGATCATAAATGAACAGCTAAAACAAACCAAGTATCATAGGATACTCAACTAACCATATGACAATCCTTCTAAAAGGAAAGCATGTTGAATCTCAAAAGTAGTTAGGATTTTTCTCAACCAATGCTATATTATATGTATATTACAGGACCTTAACTAAAAATCTAAACTATCAGACTTGGATACAATAATGAGCAATGCATTGTTGAACACTTTACCAATCCTAATAGGTTATTAACAACACTTTAATACATTGTATTAGGTATAGATAGTTTTGTAACTAGATTACTCAGCTCAATCATAACAACTCATTCATCTTATTAACATCTAGTCCATACAGGATTCGACTACATATATCGATTAGTAATAAAATACAACACGTATAACTACTATCAACTAAACATTTAAATATTTAACTAAATAAATTAACCACAAATACACATAAAACGGAAAAACAAAAAAAATGAGAGGAATTTGAATTTACGGACCTTCTCCGGACAGCGAACCGAGGCGTCGTTTCGAATCGTCGACTCCGCTCGGAGAAGTGTGCTTATGCGATTGAAAGGGACAAAGGCCTAAATGTTTTATGTCTTTGTCGAACCAGAAATAGGAGTAAAAAAAACCTACGGGAAAATCAATTTTTTTTTGGTTTGGATTTTGAAGAACCGAGAGTTTTTCGTCCAAAAAACCCCCTCCAAATGGACTCAACATGCTAATATTTATAAGATGAACTTAGGGTTTGCTAGGGCTCCTTTGGGCGGGATTTTTAGGCTTTAGATTTTGAAATTAGTCAAACGAAATCCTTCAAAATCTGAACGTTTGATGGCTTTGCAGGCTTCACGTGATTCATAGCACGAAAATGGAGCAAACACCCTCTGTTCCATGGTTGACAAAGCTTGTTTGTCTAGAAGAGGAAAGGGGAGCAGCTGTTGCTCTGTTTTTTTTGGGAAGAGTGAGAGAAAAGAAGAAAAAAAAATGGTGAGGGTTCGGTGGTGTCAGGGTAGGGTGGCGACGTAGGGGCAGGGGTATAGGGGGTGTGCGGCAATTTGAGGGGGGTCTGGGTGTGTGTGAGAGATATTTTTTAGGGTTTTGTTTGGTTTAAAAGGTTGGGGCGATGGGTGATGGGCCGGGTTAGGTATTGGGCTGATTGGGATTTCTGTTGGGAAGTTTGGTTTGGGCTGTTTTGGTGGGTTTGGGCATAAGGGAATGGGTCGGTCGAAAATAAGGAAGGGGGTTGGGTTTGGGGTCGACGGGTTTGGCCTTAAGGGGTGTTGGGCTGGTCGAAAAAATAAAAGAGGGGTTGGGCCGAAAATAGGGGTTAATTTGTAGAAGGATTTTGGGGTTGATAGAATGTTTTGGGTAGAAATAATTTGGGTTGGGAAATAAAGTGGGTTATGGATTTAAAAATTATAAAGGGGGTTTAATATTAAAAAAAGCTTTGAATAAAAATGTAAAATTATTTAGAAAATGGTATAAGATGTGGTAATAATAAAACATAATATTTGTGAAATGCTTAATGCTTAATAAAAAAAAAGAAATACGATGTCGTTTTTGCTAAAATAAAATAAAATATAGAATATTACAATAGAAACTACGATCATGATTTAAAAAGGCAAATGGTTGTAGAAATACGAATAATAATAATAATAATAACAACATTGAGAATGATAATATATATGTACATATATGCCTATATGTATATATATAAAAATTATTTTTGAGGTGTCAAAAATATTTAAAATTGCAAATAAATCGCAAAAAGATGGGACAAAATTGGGTGTCAACAATAGTGTCGGCTCCATATCACCCAAGTGTGAATGGGCAAGTTGAGTCAACGAATAAAACAATCATTCAGAACTTGAAGAACAGACTGAAGATGGCAAAAAACAAGTGGAGAGAAATCTTTCCGAATGTATTATGGGCATATAGGATGACACTGAAAACTAGCACCAGGAAAATTCCGTTCTCATTGGTTTACGATGCGGAGGCTCTGATTTCGGTGGAAGTAGAAGAACCGAGCTTAAGATTCAGCCTCGTAAACAAGGAGTCGAACAACGAGGCTATAGCAGTCAAGCTCGACTTAACGGATGAACATCGAGAGCTAGCATTGCTACGGCTGGTGGCTCAGAAGCAGAGAATGGGAAGATATTACAACTGACGGACTAATATTAGGAACTTTCAGATAGGGACTTGGTTCTACAAAAAGTGACTCCCAAATACTAAAAACCCAAATAAAGAAAAGTTGGGTCCAAATTGGAAGGGACCCTATGGAGTGTCAGGAAGGCTCGTACCAATTAGAAGCGAAAGACAGACAAAAATGCCGAACAATTGGAACATAAGCCATTTGAAGCAGTACTATTGCTAAGGTACATATTTGTCGTTTAGTTAAGTTACATTTGTTTTGAGATTACTAACTTTTTCAGGAAGGAAATCAAAGAGAAAGGTGATACTCGAAGAGATAGAATTAGGTCTGAAAATATGTGTTGCACTCTTTTTTCCTTAGCACCGTTTTTATCTAGAAAAGGGTTTTTTTGACAAGTTTTTTAACGAGGCAACAATGTAAAGTGTGTTACTAAATAAATGATATGAATCAGACAGAAGTACTGGGGACTGCCCGACAATTGAAGACAAATAATGTTTGAGTTCTCACGCTTCAAATCCAAACATTAGGGGAATACCATACCCTAAAAAAAATCAAAGATAGTCGAAGGCAACGGTTAGCTTGCAGTTGCTTCAGATGTTGCAAGTTTGTGGAAGAACATTTTCTTTCTAGTCAAAATTTTATAAGGCAAAAAGATCGAATGAGTCTTCCCAAGTGTTAGTATTTACATTTACAAAGAAGTTATGTAAAGACAAAAGGTTCGATTAAATCTTGCCCAGTTGTCTGTCCGAGAAAAGTATAAATGGAATTGCATACTATTCAAAATTTACCTCAAAAATTTACTTTCGTGTTTCTTCTTTGCCGGTATTACTCCAGACAATCGATAAAATCGTTAAGCTTTCGAGCTAAAGGAAAAAAAATTATTAAGTCCTTAACTGGGGACTGTCGTCAATAAAGCCAGAACAAAATAATAATGTTCAAAGGCATGTTTACAAGATACCAGATCAAATGAATCTAGCCTATTTTAAAGACACTTAAATTGTCTAACAGGTTGAGAATAAATAAAAATTCCAACACTTATGCCCGAAGTGAATAAAAGACGTCTTATTCATAAGCATAAAAATAAAGTCCTTATATTTAGTCATCAAATGACCCAAAATCGGAAGAATTCTTGCCCGGTTTAAAACAAACTAAGTAAATGTTTGTTGAAAAATTATTTAAAGTCCAAAACCGAAAGAACTTTTACCCGGATCAAAGTAAACTAATCGATGGTTTATTTTAAGTTAAAATCTGAAGTCGGAAGCGATTAGCTCGGTCTGGTTAAGTTTATTTTTGCAAGTTATCTAAGATAATAAAGCATTAACGAACTCAAGAAGTTAAGAAAACATTAATCAAGTCAAAAGAAAAGTTGATATATTCATAGTCAAGGCCGATGGCCCAGAAACAAAAAAAGCAAAAGAGAAAGAAAAAATACGAAGGCATGCAAGCATGTAGTTCAGTAGGATTCGGGATCAAAATCCTTAGGGTCTTCCTCGGAACTATCATTGTTCATCCTGCAGTAGGCTTTGAGCTCGAGGTCTTTTGCCTCAGCAATTTTGTGATCCAAGCCTGAAAGCCCATCTCGAACCTACTCCATGGTGTTCGGTCTTCAGCGATGTCCGAGATATTTCAGCGTCTACATCGAAACGAGCTTGGTCCCATTCGGCTAGGTCTTGGTCCAGTTGAGCAGAAATATCAACATTCCTTCGGGCAACGGCTTCGAGCTCAGTTCTCAGTTCTTCGATGCTTTGAGCTTGCTGGCAGACTTGATCTCAAGACAACTCTAGGTCTCGTTCGAAATTTTTCTTAACAACAGCCTACTCATCAATTTGCTCTGCATCAATCACGGAGAGTTCGGTGGTTAGGCGATCGATTTTGATAGTAAAACGGTCTTCCTTTTGCACTTGATAGTACAACAGTTCCTCCTGCTCTTGGCAGACACTCTGAAGATCGGTATAAAGTTGATCAGATTCTCTGTCCAAAGTATTGCTTTCCTCATTGGAAAGTTTGAGGTCATTCATCGCCCGGATATAATACCTCTTCATCCGAACTAGTTCAGCCTTGATGATAGGCAAGTCACCGGACAATATATTGGGCTCGAATTAGAGTATGTCAAATAAAAATAGGCAGTATGAATATAAGTAAGAGAAGTTCAACAAATGTACCCGGTTGGACGCATGCATGCCTTCATTGATGAGACACTTCCATGAAACGTCCTTCATCTTCTCCTTATTGGACTCCCATATAAAAGGCCTTAAGTAGCTTGCGACCCCGACTGGCCGAGATAAAAAGTTTGTATCTTCGGGGAAGGAGAGGGTTGCAGTCCTTATCATGTTCAGATCGACGCTTGGGGCTGGGAACACATTCACCAATTTGGCCTGGGAAGTAGCATGGTTCTTTGGAGGGCTTGGAATTGACAAATGAGCAAATTCGAAGGTGTTCATTAGCGGAACCGGGTTTACAGAGGTGCCAGCTTCGCCAAAATGCGGTCAAACTCTTCTTGCCCGAAGTTGGGGGACAGGATTTGATTTAGGCGGAGAAGTTGAGATCCTCGACCTATTCGACAACGGTTCCTCATTGGTTGCTTCGTCATCGTCTTCAATGATGACGGTCATTTGGTCAGTAGAAGGTGGCTTGGTAGCAGAAGTTGGTTCGGAGGCCTCCGTAGTTGCAGTTTCTTTGACTCCGGAAGAACTACCTTCTTCCATAGTTGTTGTTTTCTTTGCTCCAGAAGAGGAGCCACATTCTTCTGGGGCCCTTTTCCTCTTCGAGGGAGTCGAGAGCGACCTAAGAGGTTTTGAAGTTTTCTTTTTCTTTGGTACTTGGGGATACGGCAATCGGATGCAACCGAATCAAGTACCAGGTTGGGAGAATTGGGGGAGCCAGAGTTGACCTCGGGAGAGAGGTGCCTTTTGGCAGACCTAAAATATTGAAAAAATGTGATGAAAATCTGCGTAAATGAAGAGGTAGTAGTGAGGAAGGAGTTTGGAAGGTACTAATCATGGTTTTTTTACTTTCCATTGGTCCTTGGAAATCGTCTTCCACGCCTAGTACTTATGCATACAAAGGCTTACGATTTTTTGGACCCATTTGTGAAGGGTCTCAATTGTGGCCGGAGTCTAGGGAGTAGCTAAAAAGGGAACGAGAAAACATTTTAAAACAAAGTGGTCGAAGACATTGAATGAAACTGGTGAGAGGAGTTTTGAACTTACAGGTCAAATTTCATGCTTTTGGGAAAGGCATGAACCTATCTGGAATAATTCCAGCAGTAGGAACTACTACAAAGTGCTCTGTCCAGCCTCGGTCTCGGTCTTTATCGACACTGGAGAAGATGGGAAATTTTCCTTGCTTAGAGATCTGGAATATCCCACCACGGAAATTTTTTGGAACGTACAAATGGATCAAATGGTCCAAGGTAAAATCGTCTTTAACCTCCTTGGCAAATAATCGGAGGCGTGCAATGACCCTCTACACGGAATGACCAATTTTTGCAAGACACAAGTTGTAAGTCTTGCATATCTCAAGAATCACATCGTCTATTGGAGGGTCGAGTTTGAATGTGAAGTGGTAAGTGTAAACGTTGAAATATCCCTGCATGTGGGTGGTGATGTCGTCATCGGTCCCGAGGATAATTATTCCGGAGAGATTTTTCCAACCGCAATCAGTCCGGACTTTGCCAAGAACGGAGGAATTGATAAAAGTTGGGTAATTCTTTGTCATTTCACCCCGGTCACTTTTTGAGGTAGCGGCACGGACGATGAATTCATTGTCAAAATGAAAAGTGGACGGGAGCATATCGAAGGATCTGAGATCAGGGCGGCCTGAGTTTCAAGAGATTCGTCGACGCCAGCGGCTTCGACGGAGGCCGACATAGATGAAGGTGATGGTGAAGAGTTTCTTGAAGAAGAACGAGTAGAGGTTTTGCCATTATGATGAAAGTGAAAAAGGTTTTCCGGCGATTTTGATGAACGAAGAATGGAATAGCGAGATTAGAGTTTTTTGAAATTAAGTGTAAAAAAAAAAGGAATCCCGGACCCGCCCTGCCAACACCGGTCCCTTTTTCCGGAGGGATGTGGGACGGGACGGAACATCGGCCTGTCCCGCCTGTCCCGACCTGCCGGTCCCGACCCTTTCTCAGCCCCGCCGGGACCCGCCCCGCCCCGAACCCGGCCCCTTGGACAGCCCTAGGCTAATCTTTTTTTTTTAATTGTTGGTAACAAGGATTTGGTTCAAGGATCAAGGGAGTTTGCCCACAACCACAAAAGCTTGGAGATTTCTGAAAAACACTGCCTTAAGTTATTAGCCAGCAATTTCGTTGATTTTTTCTCCTAATCCCGCCAAAGCATAATTTTAAACATTAAAATCCAGCTGACAGGTCTTGCCATATCTGGATAGTCCAGTTGTACGCAGATGAAACGCAACAATTGGATTTTCTTCGATGCACCCCTTTCATTTCTCTCACCAATAGATGGATCAAAATAGTTATTGGACTATCAAATACACATTGACGCCACTCTTTCAATTGTAGAATTAACGATTCATAATCCTAGATTCACTGTTAACTAAGATAATGGAAAGAATTATCTACAGTAGTAGGTCAAGAAAGAATCATCTCTTGCGATGATCAGGACATGTGTTATTCTGCCTAACATCTACTACTAATACTTGATTAAAATGCATTCTTATTTCTTATGTCATTTATATTTAATATCCAAGTAAGTTTTACTTTTTTTCCTGAATGGCTTGTCACAGAAATTTCCTAATGATAAGAACATATAATCCTAAGTTGCAAGAGTAATAAAGTGCCTTTTTGGACGCCAGTACAACAACTTTTGCTGTTTAAGAAAGAAATACACTGGTTCATTTAATATCTGACGTGAACATATGAGATTCAGACCAGCAAAGGAGGAAAGAGGTGAGACAATTTACATGATTAAAAAATATCCTACCTCATTTTTCACCCTTTATTTACCCTTCTTCCTTTTCTCCCATTTGTTTTACTTTTTTTTTACTTTCATCTTGGACTCTCACATGGGACCTCAATTATTTGCTCAATTATCTGAATCTGAAATAAAAAATAGTTAGTCCCAGAAAGATATTACAGATAAAAACACATAATATGCTCCTGCATAGACAGACAATCAAACACAAACTGAACCCACGCTGGGTGCAATTAGGTTGTGGTGAACCAATTGAGTTCCTCATTAATTACAAAAAGTATTTAAAAGCGGAGGGATAAATCTATCCCTTTTCCTGTTTTCCCTGAAAAAAAACGTCATTCCAAATCAAAAAACTAAAAGAACTTCAAATTCTCCATTCTCTGTGACGTCTAGATCATTCAGGAACAAGCAAATCAAGAAACCAGTTTTCTGTACTTAATTTTTGAGTTTGAGGTTGTAAAATTAATTCATCAAAATTTGTTTTATCAATGTATTTGTGTTCTCAATTTGAAATTGTTCAACACTGACTAAACTTTAAATACTTTTTAAAATTGGATTTTTGTTTGCATTTTCAAAGGAATCAACTTCTTGACCCAGCAATGGAAATAATTCGGGTATGTTGAGGAGTGTCGTGATCAGTTGAAGGCGAGAACACTAGTTTGAATTGAAACTTGGAACAGAATTGAGAAAATCGAAATGAGAGAGAAATCTTCATGTCTATCAGTGAAATGAAACGTACATTGGATCAATGATCCGTGTCTTTTGCATTTCCAGAACTAGACATTCAAAAGTAATATAAGAGACAAATATATACTAACGATAAAAGGTTTGAGAATGTTACGTATTTCACATATAGCTGTGACGATAGAGCCAGAGAGTAGTAGCCGAATACTCATGACCAGAATGAAACACTGGCAACCTATACATGTATATCTAAAGTAAGTTCATCTCCAACTGATTTGCAAAGAGTATTTGCATCTTAACACAATCTTGTACTTGAAGTTTGGTTAATACCTGAGTGTTTGCTAATTCCAGACTCAATTCAGTTTCAACTTGGCATTCTCAGCCTGCTAAATAGATCTGCAAAACCACTCCAAACTGGAGGGAACATCGCAACAAATACAATAATCACAAGCAATATCACCATGTTGTCGTTGTCAAGTTTTGGGTTAAAAGGTGATTCATAACAGATTTGTACATCAAAAGAACCAACCTTTTTGCTGATAAAACAGCACAATCAACTTCGTCATCTGTCCTCATGTATGTTTTGCCAAGTCATAAATTAATGGAGCATGTTCTCACAATTAGATTAAGCAATCTCCCATCCTAGACCTACTGATGCACATGTTAAATAAAACCTACCCGAGTCGTAGGTCTGCTTAAAAAGCTCGACTTACAAGCATTATGAGAACTCATAACCTCCATGTAACTATCGATGTGTGCTGTCTCTGATTGCTTTGACATGTTCATATCATTTCCCCCATACTGAGCATTCTTGACAATTCTATGTTGATTCAACTAATAGTCATCTGACCTTGGAGGAGACCAATCATTTTCCGCTGAAACATTTGAAAAGGTAGTTACTTTATCCAGAAAGGAAAAGTAAAGCTGTACAGCAACAAAAAGTTCAAATTGCTTGCTAGCCTGTCCACTTATTCTAACTTCTACTTAAACTAAAGTGTTAACTAATTCTAAAATTTTCCAATACCCTTCTTTTTCTTGGAGACCAAAAGATGTATTATACCTAGGGGTGTCAAATGGGCGGATTGGGCTGAATTTGGCAGGTCAAAATGGGCTGAGTTAATAAATGGGCGGTTATTGACCCACCCAAAAGTTACTTGGGCTGAAATGGGTTTGGCTAAAATAGGAACGCCCAATTCTTACAAAGTTTTAATTTATTTGTTTGTTCTTTTATCTTTATCATGGCTATATTTAACATATCGAATAAAAAAATGTCTTTTTGAAAATATTTTGACAAGATTTTTCATGGGTCAATTTAAGCTACTTATCAGCCCAATTTTTGATGGGCTGAAATGGAATGAGCTAATAAGTGAGCGGGTTGGATGGTTCATGTTTTCATGGGCTAATTTATCCACTCCTAATTATAGCTTTTCTATATGGTGCAAAAAACTTCAAGGAGATCTTGCATACTTCCTCATCAAAGCAAGTTCAGGATGTGCTATATCCCTATAAACATACCTTTCATGTACGTCCTGATTTCCTCCGGCTGCATAGCCTTCACCTCTTTCACTGTTCTGTTGAGCGATTCTGCCATTGCCCTTTTGACTTCAGGCGGCACATTGGAACAACCTTTTGAGGGGCCTTTTGGATCACCTCCAGCCAAATGCGCCTTAAGATGCGTAATTCCTCCAGAAGAAGATATGAAACCGCAATACTTGCAAACAGCTCTCTGCCTTTTTGCATCAACTGGTGTAGCATGTTCCCAGGCAGCATCAAGTGGCCTTCCTCTTCTAACTGATTTTTTTGATGCAGGTGCTGCTAATTTAGAGGAGAAGGAACAAACAACAGGATCCCAAATTCAATTTTAGAAAAAAGAAAAAGAGAAAGCAGGAGCATTCCTAGCACAATAACTTTAACAGAAACTTGTTACAGTAAAGAGATTTTTTCGTTTTGGGGGATTGTAGAAATGTTGATAATTGTGATTTGTGTGTGATGGAAGCACTACTAAAATTTAAAAAGACAACAAAACAAATTGTTTCAATCCCGTAATCCAAAATTTTACCATTACGAAGATACTAGTTGCAGGAAAGGATGCCGTTTCCATATGCAGTGTAATTAAAGGTGGTAAAAAATCATGAGTGAAAATCACGGATGTACGTAGATTGTGTAAAAGCAACTCTGCCTTCCCCCTCTGAGGAAGAGGGAATATATTTAACTAATAATAGCAAAGACAAATTAAACAACCAAGCTGGAGTAATAAACAGGCCCAGTAAAAAGAGTGACAGCACTTATCCATTTTCATGGGATAAATCTTTCCAACTTTTACAAGGACAATGAATTACTTTTACACTGATTTTAAAAGGAGGTTACAAGTTCAAGCCATGGAACAACCTCTTGCATAAATGCAAAATAAGGTTGTGTACAATATGCACAGTGTGGTTCGGCCCTTTTTGGACCTTGCATAGCAGGAGCTTAGTGCACGGGCTGCTCTTTATATGATGATTACTAATTTCCATAGCAATCTTTCCGACGCATTTTCTTATCACCTCTGATTACTCTTAATTTTTTTTCTGCTGAAGTTCATATATTATTGATGTCAAAAAAGTTCACTTCTTACGAGATGAATGTGATTGACAAATTTGTTCCTAAATGATAAAATAAACAAGAAGATTCCAATAGCCAAAATCTGAAAAATAAAATTCTCTCAGAGACATTACTTGGCTTTTCCCTCTTTCTGAAGCAATTTCATCATCTCTTTCAAGTCAAGATGATTATATTTATTAGCCAAAGCCTAAATAAACTAAATTGCTTTGCTGAAAAATGGCACTTTATCCACAAGATACTTGGAAATTGTGGCCAATTTAGTTTGCTTACTTTCGAGGTCTTTCTTCAAGAAAGAGGGAAAAAACATGTTCATATCAAACTTCAATGCTGAAGTAGGTGCTGTAAACCCTCGTCTTTTTTTGGGTGATCAACAGCACTAAAACACCAAAAAAAAAGGATCAGGTTGGCTAGATTTCATCTGCAATAGCTTTGGGACGCATCAGAACTGCTCATGCGCGCCAATGCCTTCACGAGAGTCAACCACTTGCACAACAACACAAATAGGTCATAGTTCAAGTTTCTTTGTGTCGTGCGGTCCCACAACATGTCCTTCAATCGCACGTGCAATATATGAATTGACACCATATTCTGGAGCACATTTTCAACGTGGCGCGTAGTTGCTGACACTATCCCTCAACTACACCATGAACTGCACAACAGTTTAAAACCAGGGAAGTACTGATTTCATGAACGATTTGCTAGCGCACAACCGAATGTCAATCGTATACCATGAGTGCACAGCAAAAACTCAGCCTTTGACAAGCTTCTTTATTTTGCTATTTTTGGGCTTGTATTAGCTTAGAACCTTTCCTACATGGCCTCTGACTTTATGTAGTTTCACTTAGTTTTTTTTTAATAATTATTTAAGATAGCTTCAAGGTAAGATTCTAAGTATAAGTTCCACGTCTCTTTTCCCTCCTAATATGGATCGAAATATTATTAGAGTGTTGTTACTTGTGGTGCACTTCAAGTTGATTATTCTAATGGTGAAGTTGATGGTGTAACTTAACTTGTTGGTACAAAAGGGATCTATGTTGAGGAGTTTCAAATTGGATGTGCGGTTTCACTTGTTATTAATGTATCTTCTCTCAATATACTTCACAGGTTGAAGATCTCCCTATAAATGTCGGAAATGGTATTGTTGAACATAGTTTACCTGAAACTGAGAATTCCTATGGTAGGACAGATGATATAACTCAATTTACTGGTTTGAATCCCATATTACTAAACCTCAAGTAGAAGGACCATAATGTTGATAGTGTCCAAGTTTGAGGTTGATGAAATTGTTCCTTATGTTGCTAATGGCGTTAAAGAGAAAAGAGGAATGACTTTGGACTTGTGGTGAGAAGAACACTGCACAAACCCTTTGGATGACCTAGTGTTGAGACACAAAGGGGCAATATCTTAAGCAAAAGATATCTAGTTAAGGGTAAAACTTATACTACGATCGCGGATGATCGGAAGTTGCTAATAGTGTGAATTTCGCAAGCACTGTCATAGTGAATGAGTTGAAGCTTCACTGTTTCATGCATCCTAGACCAAATAGATTACATGTTTGAAGAGGAAAATGAACTTAAGGTATCTAAAATGGTGAAATCTTCTTTTTTGTATGTGTGTTTTAAGGGATGATCTTGAATGTGAAGTGTCAATGAATGCTTATCACATTATTCTTGGGAGAACATGGTTGTTTGATAGGTGTATTGAGGCTATTGCCTAAGATCCTAAGGAGAGACCTATACCATTGAGAAACCTAAAGGACGTTAGCTTCGTCTGAAAAAAAAAATACAACTTCGAATTTGTTCTCCTGTGTTGGGAGTTGACTACTTGCACGTCTTACTTGATTCCATCTCCCATTCTTCTAAATCTCTTAGGTTTGATTGTTAGGTTGAACATAGTAAGAGTTCAAGATGTATAATGTTGGGTTTGTTCTATTCTTAGTGAAATACCACATATTTCTTCATTCCATATTATATTTCGTTCTACCAATTGTGGATGTTCTCAAGGGTTGACAGAGATCTCCTTCAATTTACTGAAGCCACAGGTTGTGGTTGCTATCAAAAAGTGTGAAGCAGCGGATATACAATAATATAGAAGTGTCTCCAGTCAATCTAGAAACAAGTTAAAAAACTTCGACAAGCCAAAAGAGGTTAATCTATACAAGCTCTTCACCAACTGCACACAACGTTCAAACCAAAAAAGTGCAGTTCCAAGTCATCCAAAATTAAGCTATGAGACAGGCAAAAAACAGCATCCTGGGAACGTTTATGTTTCTCTCATTCTGATAGAAGTAAATATCTTTCTATGGAGCAAAAGACTTCTATCGAGTTAGTACAAATTTTCTACATTAAAGGATATATAGAATCATCCATGTTGTCAGAAACATACCTTCAAAGTCAGTCCTGATTTCCTCTAGCTGTGGGGCCTTCCCCCCTCTTATAGTTCCTTGTAACCATTCCTTCATCACCCTTTTGACTTCTGGTGGCACATTTGGACAACCCTTTAGTGAACCCGTTGGATCACCTCCACCTAGATGTGTCTTAAGATAAGTAATGCCTCCAGAGGAAGAGATAAATCCACAATACTTGCAAACTGTCCTCTGCTTCTTTCCATCTACTGGAGTAGCATGTTGCCAAGCATCATCAAGCGGCCTTCCCTTTCTGGCTGATTTTGAGGCAGGTGCTGATTATTTAAAGAAACAAGAGGAGGATGTCCAAAGAAAAAGATCTTACTTCAATCAGATTAGAAAGGAAGGATAAATAAGACAGAATAAAATGGAACGAAAAAACAGGTCATCCTTGCGCTGAATTAAGCACAAGAAGCAAGTGTCAAAAGTGGAGAACTAGTAATTGGGCATGATGGAAGAACTACTAAAGTTAAATATAAACACTAAAAAATTGGTAAGTAACCCATAGTTGTGAATTTTTTTCCTTTTAAAAAAAATTATTCAAAGAAATCTTATCTGTTAAATTATGTGATCATCTCATCTAAAAGTTAAAGCTGTTAGAGAGCACACTTTTATATTTTCAACACGACCCTTACGTGTGGACGTGATTCTTTTTCATGGGCCAAACATGTGGAAATATTTTTTAATAATGGGTGGCGGTGAGACTCGAACTCAGGACCTCTATCTACTAACTACTATGCTATCATGTTGAAGTGTGTGATCATCTCATCTAAAAACTTAAGTTGTTAAAAAGAGCACACTTTTATTTACTTAACTATATCCTTAGTATTGAAGGGGAGTATTGGCGTAACTGGTCAAGTTGTTGCCATGTGACAGGAAGTCAAGGGTTCAAGCCGTGGAAAAAGCCTCTTCCAGAAATGTAGGGTAAGGATGCGTACAATAGATTCTTGTGGTCTGGCCCTTCCCCGAACCCCGCACATAGCGGAAGCTTAGTGCACCGGACTACCTTTTTTTTTTAATATCTTTAGTATTATCGATATTGCACCAACGACAATCATGCAACATATACATAGTACAATAAAATCCCAAAAGAAAATAATATCAAACCATCTATGCAGGTCATTCTTGTTACACCTGAAAACTTATAAAAAAAAAAGAAATTTTGACTTTGAACCATGGATTTTCAACTCCCTCAAGTCGGAGACCAATTTTATGACAGGGTGTTGATGCATTTTAAAAGGTTAGTAAATTTTTATCAGAAAAAGGTTAGTGATAACTAGAACAATCACAAGTAAAACGTAACGCTTATAAGGCACACATTCAACACTATGCCTAAAACACACTCTACTATTCCCCTCTGAAATAAGGCCATAAAGAAACACAATAATAGGAGAAAACAAGAATATCAATACTGTTTCATGGAGACTTCTTTCAACTTCACATGGACAATAAATGAAGTATTTTAGATTCATATAGAAATGAAAAATGACAAGAAAGTTAGGACATTTCTTAAGCCACATTTTTTCTGAGACATTACCATTAGTTCTCTATTTGTGGAATGGTTGGTCAAATTAGTGGTATTTAGTACATTGCTGGCCACATACAAATGATTTGTTTACTTCTAACAGCACTTGTTCCTTTTAGAAAGAGGGAAAAGGTCGATCGCGATCTAACTTAAATATTGGAACACTGCACCAGACTCCTGATTTCTGATGCACTAAATCACACTAATGAAAATGTCATTTTCAATTGGCTATGTTACAACTGTATATAGAGTGATTAGTGAGCTCTCGTTGAGGCTAATGATCTCTCGCATGTTCTGTTGACCTTTACACATCCTTTATGATATTTTCTCACAGAGAAGCTCCAATCATAGATCTTCCTTTCTGCTTTTCAATCTACTATCAATTTCCACTAGCTCTTTATTCCTAAGTGTTTTCTTTACATGTTTTACTACTTCACACACATTTGCAACCATTTCTCGTCGTGAAGGACAAGAACTACATGTCTCTTCAAGATGGCCCTGATTTTTCAAACTATAAAATGACCATAACTCCATAGATTTGCTATGATAACTGAGAAAATCAAATCAGAAAAGAAAATAAAAAAGTAATAAAATGAACAATTAAAACATCTTGCTTAGTAATATCTATCTTCAAACTTCAGTTCAACCGGTAACATCTTCAAAAATATTTTCCTTTCAAGTGTACATGCACACAACAAACAAATAGCTAGAAATCCACATTATCCAGCCAAATCGATACTTGATGAAGGTGATATTCGTTATCTTACACAGATGAGCATATACGCAAGCAGCCAACAGGTTTAATTACTCAAAGACTTACAAGGGTCTTTCTTATTGGAAAACTCCTTGCAACCCCTATCCTTCCCATCATTTGCTAAATTCGGGGTTGAAGCTTGTGTGATTCGGGTATTATGAATGAAACAATCATCGGGTGAGTGTTGAGGAGCAGCTTGTCTTCCACTGAAGACGCCCCATAGATATAATTTACCCTCAAATCCTGCAAATTTAGTGTGGTTAGTACAAACATGTGAAGAAGCTTGTCCTTTCAAGAATTTGGGATGGTAGGAATTACTGTGATGCTTTTCTGGCAGATGGGCAGAAGTAAAAATCAGGAGTTCAGAATCACCAACCAAGGCTCTTAAAGCAATGTCGTAGTGTTTTAAATTATACAGCAGATTTTCGAAAACTTGATCATCTCTGAAACAAAATTATACCAAGATTAGAGATGGGATAACAGGTGAAGCAAAGATTTATGTTCGGTTGGTTACCATACCTGCCTTTAACTGAAAAGAAATAGATCGCAATATTATCATCAATCAGTTTAGAAGTTTTAAAACTCTTAGGCCACACATCACGCTTGGGAAGAAGTTCAGGATAGAGCACCTCCGCCATATCTTTAGCTGCCAGCCATACTTTTGCGCATGCTTTACTTGATAGATGGGCTTTAAGATTCAAACTCATCTCCGGATGGGAGATCATGAAATTACCGCTGTGGAATTAGAATAACCAGATCTCATAGATAGAACTGAATAAGAACTAGTTGCAGCTTTCATGAATGCCTCCTCCAGAAGACGTGAGAGTTATGATGGAAAAAGAATGATAAAGCATTACTCAATCTCAAAAAAAGAAATTTGTTTCTTACTTTCCTTTTTTAGTTTGTTCCAATTAATGTCTCTTTCCTAATTTGGGAACTTTTTAATTTCAACATCCAACATGGCATGTTTAAGACCTCAAGATTAAAGGACATTTTGGTACATGATACATATTTTTAATTTAAGACCACAAGATTCAAAAAACTTCTTTATTTTCTTAAAATCCGTGCCAAGTCAAACTAAGACAAACAAATTGAACGGAGGGAATAATAGGTTTTCAATGTACCTCCATATGGTATCAGCAATTGGTTTTGCAGCCATGTCACAATTGTGAGCTGAAAGCACTAATCTTTTGTCAATTTGTAAGATTGTGTTTTGCCACTTCAACAAGCTTTCGCCAGACGTCAAACATCTGTATTTACACCAAAAAAAGCAAAAAAGTCAACCATTCTAGGATCTCCTCATCCTCATCTTTTCCTCTTCAATCCCGTCCGTGATTGTTAATATGAATAAGCTTCAATTAATCAACTACTTCACCAAACTCAAGACAAGAGAGGTAATCTCAACTAACCATATCAAATAATGTTTTTTTCATTTTATAAAGTAACCATAGAAACTACGTCATACTGTTATCTTAGCTTTCTAAATACGTCAATGTTATTTATATGGTAAACAAACATGAGAGAGAGAGAGAGAGAGAGAGAGGGAGACAGAGTAATACCAACATTGCAACTTCTTTCAAGAACAAAAAGCTGTTCATCATCCAAAGGTAAAAAAGGTCTTCTTTCGCTTTTTAGTGGTTAAATTTGACTAATTTCAAAATGGTCTCTGCTTACACAGTTGGAAATTAAAAAGATGACTTTTTTTTTCCTTTTCAAAGATTAAAAGATGAAGCTTTCTGCAAAAAAACAAAAAAATGATGTTTTAAGTATCAAAAACTTAAAGAAGACAATTTGTTGAGACAAAGGTAAAGCAACAAAAGAAAACTAAGTATTTTTCTACAACATACTACAAAGTGGGGTCTGGGGATAGGATGTAGGTAGACCTTAGAGAGGCTGTTTCTGATAGACCCTCGGCTCAAAACGATGCAGGATTGCAAGAAAAATAAGACAGCTAAAATATCAAGATACAAAGCAAATGAAGCAACACATATTAATACACACCTAAAGAGTAGGGATCTACGCGATGCCTAAATAATATAACTAAGAAAAGGAGAAGAGGAGATGAAGAGGCTAGCCCCCTACCTCTCCCACACGATGCGACAAAAACTCAAAACTAAGTATTTTTATTTAAAGAAAAAAAGCCAAATTTCATATCAACTATACTGTTGCGGATGGAAGTGGAAGATCACATCCTGCATTCTGGAAGTGTAAGGTCGATCTCAGTGAACCCAAAACAAAAAAAAGGTTAAAAAAGTAAACTATAATCAAGATGACTTATCCCCAAATGCACCACTTACAAACTAACACAATCCATGATCAAGATAGTATTAACTTTAATTAAAAACAAATGAGTAGTATTAACAATAAGATAAACATATTCACCTGATTATGCAGAGTTAAGGAAGAACTTTGTGCTACTGATGAGCTGAGGGAAATGAGTGATTTTAGGGTTTCGGAGAAATCATTGCATAAAAGGGGGAAAGGGGTTTGGGGGTCATCATGGATGTATATTTGATTTGGTACGAGTAGGTTTTTTTCTTTAAAAAAAATCAGCAATTATATCCGTTCAGCGCAAAAATATTTTTTTTGAAACCCCTTTTTTTCATTTACATAAATATTAGATGAATAAATATTTATCCGTATTAGATGTTTACGGTAAATTAAATCATATACCATTACTATAGTTAAGTGATTTGATAAGAATCTTTGTGGGTAAATATTTTGCTATATTGGATGTATGAGTATGACAAGGTAAAGTTTCTTACTAAATGGAAAATTAAACTTTTTGTTCCACTTGTATAGAGTTGAATTAATCAATTTATTGTCTTACTATAACTATTGTATATTGATTTAAGTATGAAATGACACATACCATTTCTATTTTGATACTAAAACTATCACAGTGAAAAGGACGACAGTTTCTTCTCGCCTTATATATAGGTGAACTATATAACTAAATTGCTGCCTACTCTTTTGTATAAATTTATATTAAGTTAGTCAAACTTTAAGAATTTGCGTTATACTCCCTCCGTCACAATTGATGTGGCATTTTTCGCTTTTCGATAGTCAATTTGACTAAACTTTGAAGCTAAATTGAATTAGTTTAACTCAATATTTTAACATTAAAATCTATATATTTAAAAACTACATGATAAGTACTATAGCTGCAACTTTTCTCATATCAATTTGGTGACAAAATACATCTTAAAATATTGGTCTATGAATTTCGGAAAGCGAAAAGTGATATAAATTGGGAAAGACGGAATAGTAGTTTAACTTCATGTGATATTTTTCTTTTTCTTTACAACAAGTTGTAAAGAGGCAAGTCCCCGAAGCTACGAGCTATCAATTGTAAGCAACTTATAATCAACAGGAAACCTATTGGTCAAATTTTCAAAACTTCTTTATTTTAGTTTAGTTAGTTTGATTTATGAACCTAAAATAATCAATATATAAGTTCTTACTCTAGCTTTTATTCTTTTATCTTTTTGGTAATGAGTTAGAGGATTCAAGATAGTAATACACGTATATGTGTATGCTGGTTTGGTTCGATTTTGTTTTTAACCAAGATAATGGTGTAGGTTTGTTAGCATTCAAGTAGCTCTAAAAAGCTTCATGAACAAGGTGTAGGAATAATAAAACACAAGTATTTATGGACTATCCTAATATATGAAATTTGCAAACTATCACTATGTAACAGTTTATGAGCTGCAAGTGGCAAGTTCCCATCATTGAACATAAGATCTTGTTGGCTATGTACACATAACTTGGTTAAACAATAACAACAAAAATACTGTCACAAAGGAAAGAGAAGATAAGTAAATTGCTTGAACCATGTCTATCACTGAAATATACACATATGGCACAAACTCAAAGTAAAATTTTCTCCTAATTATGGACTTCTGAAAGTGCTTGAGTTTCAACAAGGTAAAATTCAAATACAAGATTCTACTAACACCAAAATTTAGCATTATCTCAACTACTTGTTGCAAACATAAGTAAAAATCAGACATTGTCAAGTAGTGTAATTCAGTATAGTAAGTATTCATAAATCTTGAATAGCACAAAAAAATGAATCAATCCTTGTTACTGTAGCAGTTCAGCAGATGTACAAAAACAATCCTTAAAGCTAGTTCTTGCTAAAATGAGTTTTTGGAGTAGACCATGGTGTATCCTCCATTCTTCCAGCCCAATTCATGATTTCTTCACATCCCTCTGGTAAAACAGATTGAATCCTCGCAGTTGGCTTCTTTGGAGGCAAAATAGGAAGTGGAGCTTCATCTTTAAGCATACGTGCAACTTCTCTCATTCTCGGTCTCTTCTCATCATTAGGGTGCACACAAGAAAGTCCCACGACGAGCATCCTATCCATCTCGTTCTTCTGAAATCGTCCCATCAGTTTCGGATCAGCAGCCTCAGTTACCCTCCCTTTCTCCCATAAATCCCACACCCAATCAGTAATCAAAACGCCACCTTCATCGATAGGCTTTCTACCCGATGCCACTTCAAATACCACAACACCAAAGCTATACACGTCTGTTTTAACAGTTGGAACACCGGAATAAACATATTCCGGTGCAAAATATTCCATTGTTCCAGCTGGCACAGTAGTATCCCTTGTCCTAGAATTATCAAACACTTCAGCCAAACCGAAATCACCAAACTTGGCATTGAACTCAGCATCAAGCATTGTATTACAAGTCTTCTCATCTCTATGAATTATATGTTCCTCACATTCTTCATGCAAATACACCAAAGCTGATGCAACACCAAGAACTATGTTCAACCTTCTCTCCCACGTTAAAAACTTAGTCAAATGCGATCGCTCGTGGAGGATTTTGTCAAGGCTACCATTAGGCATGAATTCATAAATTAAAACCAATTCGTTCCTCTCACAACACCAACCTTGGAGCTGAATCAAATTCTTGTGTCTTAAACAGCCAACCATAGAAGCAAATTCAGTATTGAAAGGAATATGTGAAGGACCTAATCTATTCCCTTGGACAAATCTTTTAATTGCCACAGCTCCCTTAGAGGGAATATCTCCTTCATACACAACAGCAGATGCACCTTCACCAATTATCCTTTCATGATTAAAACCTTCTGTTGCTGATTTTATTTCGGACAACAACAACCTTTGAGGCACTCTATTTCCTTGTAATCTACACATTTGCCCTTCACCCTCCCCTTTATCGCGTTTTTTTCCGTCTTAACACAAAAACAAACACAACAGCCAGAATAAAACCAAGAAGTGTAACAATTACAGCTAAGCCTCCATACACAAAAGTCAATTTCAGTAAACTTTTACTATGATGAGAATCAGAAAAATGCTCACCAATGTCCTCAGGGAAACACATCAAACAATCTCCTTCGTCGGATTGATCCCACGACAGTGAAGACGAGATCAACCAAACGTTAAATCGCCAATGATTAATCGAATAAACTGCAGAACCTTTAGCAGTAAAACAAATCCTCATAAACTCCTTCAACTGATTAGAAATATCAATATGTGTAGAAAGAACAGGACTAGGTGGCCTAATTTGCAATTCATAACCAATCCAAACTCTAATCATTTTCTCAGAATCTTTATACTCAATCCTAACCGCCATTTCTTTCCCACTTTTCAAATCAACATCAGCAAAACCCAAAGACCTAGATTCTTTATTTTCAATACCAATATGGTTATCATTAGCATTAAACATCACAGCCAAAAATGAACCTAAATCTTCGATATCCGAATCTTGATTCGGTAGACCCATGTATCCATCAGAGATACTCAAAGAATCAACATCAGAAGTGATCAAGAACGCAAACCCATCACCAAAAGGGCAAGAAGGGGTTGGGGTATTATAGTAAATGAGAAAGTACACATAAAAGAAGCAGTGTTATTAGTTAAAGAATCAAGAAAACGAATAGGGTACGTGTAAAATGTTCTTCCAATACCAGAAATGGGAGATGTTGATGTTGTTGATGATGATGATGAAGAACAGTTGTGTTGTTGTGTTAGGTTGATTGATTTTGCGGTAAATGAAGCGTCGCCATAGAGAGTTACATTGTTTAGAGGTAAGAAAGGAGCTGAAAAGGAAAGTGAATTGATGGTTAAGATGAAGAATAGAGTGACGACCCTTATGAGATTTTGCAGTGAAAAATGCATCTTGATGATGGATTTTGGATTTTTGGAGAGTTTGAATTCTGGGTTTTGGTGAGTTTTTGCAGAAAGTTCTTGGATTTTGGTTTACTGGTAGGATGATTTTTTTTGTGTTTGATGGTTTGTGCTATGGAATTGCAGAAGCAGAGAGCTTTTTTGCAGTTGTATCAGTTGAGCGGGAGAAGTAAAATTGGTTGGTGAATTCGGGTCGGGTTGAGATTGCTAGTGCGCAATTGGGCTGCGCTTTAAATATTATTCCATCCGTCTCAATTCAAGTCTTACTTTTCTTTTTAGTTTGTTCTCAAAGTAGTATCTTTTTCTATATTTAGTAAGTTTTTCAATTTCAAAGACAAGTTTAAGACTACAAGATTTTAAAAACCTCACATATCTTTAATTTAATTTAAGACCACAAGATTTAAAAGTTCATTTATTTCTTAAATTCGTCAGACTAATATACTTAAATTGGGACGGAGGGAGTACTAAATTTTTGATTACTTATTTAATTACAGATTTTAACTCTTAATATTGTTGTGTACGTAATTTGGTGACTTCCTTTTTCTTAAATAGAAGTTGTGCATGATAATCATTATTAATTTTCCCTTTCTATCGTATAAAGTACTATAATGATTTTTTAATTCTTTATTTTGGTTAACGCTCATGCAAAATCTTCATTTATTTCCGATAAGCTACATTATTTGTTTTAAGAATTTATTCTTTATTTTTGTGGCATTGGTGCAAAATCTTCAAATTTTTTGAGTACTTGTTCTATATTTATCTATTCATTTCTTACTTTATTTCAATAAAAAGCTAATTATAAAAAATTAAATAAACTTTTTTCACATGAACATGTAAATAAGATTTAATGTGTGACAAAAAATGTGTATATAAGAAATATTTTTTTAAAAAAAGAACTTAAAAAGTAATCACTTGACAAGGCAAATATACTATTCTGAGATAAAGATCACAACCTGCAATACACTACTGAAGCTAAAACCAAATGAGTAGAACTCACTCCAAGAAAGTCATTGTTGAATTGATAGAAGAAGCATCACTTAAATTCTTCCTTGATGAAATTGGAAACATATTGAAAAATGTTGGTATTTTGGAGCATCAAACAAGCCTTTCTTCACCTAAAGTGACCATTTTTGGCTATACATACATTTTCACAAATAAATTGTCCAACACTAATTATTTTAGATGTCTCTTCACAATAATTGTGATGAAGAAAATACCAATTCAAATTGAATGAATTTAAAATAATGTTACGACATGGATCGGGATTAAAGCCCTTAATGTCTATACGCGATAGATAGACTCCTGGAACCATGACATATTTGCTTACTTGAACATAATTTCTTTCCACGAAAAGAAAGGAAATGATTCATTCCACAAAATAAAAAGCTTTTTTTACGAGATACAAATAGAAATTCCTCTTTTGAAGATTTCCAAAAGCTGAGGAGCACAACTATTAGCCCGTAATAATTATTTATTGTATCCTATTCATTGACTTAAATAACTTAGTCTCTGAACTAGTTATAATGTAGGATCCTTGCTGCCGATGAGTAGATAAGAATTGACAGGCATCAGTAGCTGAAGATACAAGTCCCCAACATGGATAGTGCTTCGCTGGATGCATCTATGAAAGAAAAAAAAGGTCAACGAATTAGCAAACATAAGTGTAAGAACCAACCAACTAAAACATACTGCAGAACTGGTTAAAATAATTACATATCTCAATAGAAGGCATAGCTACAAAGGAAAGAGCTTTCTTTTCTGCTTTTTTTTTTAGAAAAATCAAAGGTTCCCACCAGGGGATTGTACTAAAGCCTGACCTCATTGAGTTACAAATAAAAAATTCCAATCATACAATTTGGCCTATTCAGAAACAGGAGGGTAAACCTATAGCAATTTAAGCTATCAAACATCTTTCTTTTTTGCTAATTTAAGAGCACTTAACACATATAATCATCACAGATGTGCATTGCCTTCCAGGAATCATAGTCCAAATTATGGTTGTCTAGTGTGCCGGGTCGGCCACACATATAATCATCACAGATGTGCATTGCCTTTCAGGAATCATAGTCCAAATTATGGCTGTCTAGTGTGCCAGGTCGGCCCGATCCCGATCCGACCGTCCTGATTACCGCCCCGCCCCGCCCCCAAATAAAAAAAACGAAACGAAATTGTAGGTAGCGGGGTTCGATCTCGGAACGGGACTAGGGCTCTCCCCGATCCCGTCCCCCCCCCCCCCCCCCCTTGCAAAAAAATAACAGTTGCAACAACGGTCAAAATTCGATTTTGGCCGTTGTGCAACGGCTATAACGGCCATTTTTGCCCCCTACCCCTACCCCCTTAATATTTATTTTTAATCCCTAAGTTAGTATATTTACACTTTAACCCTATTTCTCAATTATAAATACCTCATTTTTCTCACAAATCATCCTACCATCTCTCTAATCTCTCAATCTATCTCTCTACAAGTCTACATTGCCTACTAAATATTATATTTTATTTACTTATTTGTATCAAAGTTCAAAAATTGGGAGTGAGGTTGACAACTAGCTTGAGGATCATCCATCGAGCAAAGTTTCAATTTTCAATCTCGATTACACGTCAATGTTACGTCGGCGTTTGATACCTTCGTTATTTCTTTAAATTATTGTTGTTACTTAATTTTAATTATCGTACTTAATTTTATTTACTTTAATTATTTATTAACGACTTGGACGTTTGATTTCTGGTAGAGGTAATAGGGGTAAGGGTGCAATCCTATTCCTAGTCCCGATGATTTCACTCATATAGATGAAACTAATTTTTTTAATGATATTAATATACCATTAGATCATGAGGTATATTCTGCAGTTGAATCAGACTTTAATTTTGAAAATGAATTAGACGATAATGTAAATAATACACCCACTAGTGCACCTCCACCTCAGGCTCAGACTGAGTCTCAGCCTGAAACTGAAACTAGAATGTCTCTTATTCCCCCTAGTATGAGTCGAGGCCCCAAACAACGAAAATTAAAATCACCTGCATGAGATTTTTTTGATAGGGACAGTGAGAATCAACTAGCTAGATGTAAAACTTGTCAAGAAGTTTATAAATTTAAAACCGGAAAAGGTCATGGTGGGACGGGAGGTTTATTGAGACATGTACAAAGCATGCACAAAGCTAGGTATAACGAAAAAAATATGGCTGAAAAATCGGGTGTGTCAATGCCTTCTGAGTCGGGACAAGGATCACATAGTGTCCCCGACTAAGTACATGATCGAATTAACCCGATGACGGGTGGAATTATAGGTCATAAATATGATAAAATACAAAGATAGTGAAAATATAGCAAAATTAGTTGCGGTGGAGAGTTTTCGTTTTTCATTTCCTTCCTCTCCTGATTTTATTCATTACATTAGAGAAACGTATAATCCTGCTTTTAACGATTTTCCTAAATCAACTGTTAGAAGAGACGTTTTTAAATTTGCACATGAATATCAACAATATTTACGTTATGCATTATATAATTTTAATGACAAAGTGGCTATCACTTCTGATTATGTCGTAGTACTAACGGTAATAATTATTTAACCGTTACATGTCATTGGATAGATGAGACTCGGTCTATGCAAAAACGTATTTTAACATATAGATATATTGATGATAGGCATACTGGATTATTTATTGCAAGAAATATTCATGAAATTTGTGAATATTATGGAATTACTAATAAAATTATGACTGTTACATTAGATAATAATGATTATGCTGTAAACCTTTTAAAAACTCGATTTACTCCATCTTTTCTCGATATTTTTCATATTAGATGTGAATGCCATATTTATAACCTAGTTGTAAAGGATGACCTAAAACTTTTTAAAAACATTCTTAATAAATTACAATTTGATATAAACTTTATTTTTAAAGGTAATAAAATACAAAGACGCAAATAGTATAAAAAAATTTGTCATGATTGTGGACTACCTTATAGAAAAATTTAAGAAGAAGTTTCAACTAGGTGAAATTCTTTATATGAACAATTACTTGTTGCTCACGAGTATAAAAGACCTATAACTTTATTATTTAACGCCCATAATCAAAGTCCAACGGATATGCTAGTAGATGATGATTGGAATTTTTTTTTGGAACTTATTGCATTTTTAGAGAAAATTTTTCTAGCTACTAAAGAATTTTCTAAAATTTATTATCGTACTATTTCAACTATGTTATTTTATATAGCTCTAATATTCTTGTTACTTAATGAATATATGCAAAAACCAACTTACAAGCCAACTATTAAAAAATATTTATAAAATTAAAAAAAAAATTCCTATTCCCACTATTTATTTTATTGGTATTGTATTAAATCCTACTATTAAAGTAGACGGTTGCAAAACACTTGTTGAAACGATTTATGAAAGCTTAAAAATACTTCCAACAAACTCAATTGAAGAACCAACTAACGAACCAACTAAAGAAGAAGTTATGTCATACACAATGAATGCAAATATATATATATATATATATATATATATATATAAAGAAGAAGTTATGTCATACACAATGAATGCAAATATATATATATATATATATGTGTGTGTGTGTGTGTGTGTGTGTGTGTGTGTGTGTGTGTGTGTGTGTGTGTGTGTGTGTGTGTGTATTACCAACAAGAAAGTGCAAATAATCAACCGGCTTCGGTACCATCTTCTTCTACTTCACTGCAACCTAATAAAAGACATGTGGTTTCTGCTGTTAGTGTTCAAGGCCTTAGAAATAGAATGTTTAGTGGTTCAACTTCTTCACAAGTTAGCGAATTTGATGTTTATGTTTTGCAGAGTGTTGTACCGTACGAATCAATTGTCAATGAAGATGGCCGTGAAGACTTGCTGAGATACTGGAGGGAGAATGCGAAGACATTTCCGACACTATCAAAGATGGCCCGAGATGTGTTGAACATTCAACAACGTCTGAAAGCGTTTTTTTTGCTGAAAGATTTCAAATAGGAGAGCACAGACACTCATTGGCGGGAGACAACTTGGAGATTGCAGTTTTATTCAGAGATTGGATTAGAGCGGAGCGTAGAAGGTGCGGTAAACCGGAGATCAACGAAGAAGACGACTACAACTACAACAATTTTTTGTCCGAGAGAACAAGAAGCGACGTCGAACAATTTGACCAATAACTTCCAATTTCAACTGAAGATCCTCAAGACATTGTGAGGAAATTAGAAAAAGTATGGTTAACTATGTCATTTTTTTAATGTCAATTTTACTATGTGATTTGCAACTTTTGAATAACGAAACAAAGTTGCAATTTTGAAATTGTATTGCAAAAAAATCATATTTGTATTAAATAATATAAGAGGCACAAAAACAACATTGAAATATTTTTATTATACTATCTTGTTCAATTATTTAAGTGTTTAAATATATATTTTTTTAAATTAAGTGTCTAAAAAAACTCAAATCCCGCAATCCGACCCGACCCGACCCGTCCCCCCAAATCCAGGCTCCTCTTCCAGCGGGATGTGGCGCGGGACCTCTTCCCGTCCTGCCAGTTCCGTCGGAACCCGTCCCAGCCTGCCCCGATCCGCCCAGCTGGCCACCCGTAGTCCAAATTAATGGCTGGGAGAATAGAAGAAGAGAGTACTAAGAGCTATTCTGTATCCACCGCAATGTACTTTAATGTTAAGCTTTTAATAGAAACAATGATGTGAACTTTTTGCATTTGGGATTAGGGAGAGGGGTAAGAATAACCATATATAGTATACTGACAAGCAGATGTTCGCGGCAGTTATTATAGCAAAAGAATCCTAAAGTTTAATTACTATAGGATTAATGCAAGGAGGACAAATCAACTCACTGATCAAAATAAAAAGCGCCTATTGGAAAAAAACGGAAGCAGAAGAAGCTCCAAGAAAAAGAAATAAACTGAAAAAGGAAACTAATAAACTAACTCTAAAGTTAACGGCTATTGTGGCCAATATGGTGCTACAGCAATCATAGAACTATGCTGCTAAAAGCCTGAAGAAACTGTATGTGATTTATTCCAAAGATAAAACTCTTTTTACCTATATATTTATTTCAAGATGTGATCTTTGAAAGTCTGCTAATGCATATAACAAGGTGGAAATATCATTTGTGAAAAGCCACAACCACCAATTATTTCATCTATTTATCAGTCCTCTAAGGTCACTTACATATTTTTAAACTGAAGACTCTAAGAACAAATTGTGAAGTCAAAACAGTAAACTCATCTTTCAGCCCAGTTCACAACCTTATAAGCGGAAAGCACGCATCTAAAAAGTACAGTATCAAAGTATTTTGATCATTTTTTGTCTGCAGTTGATACAAGAGTTTTCGACATGAATTTAAGTTAAACTAATTTCTGTTGATAAAGCTCCTATGATTATTAATTTTTGATGAGAAGCATATGTCACAAGAGGGTTTCAGTAGGCTTCAGCAGTAAAAACAAAAAGAAACATAGAGAAGTTTATAAGGCCCAGGTAGCTGAAACATATCTTTCCATGGTTATTTACTGATTACCATTGCCTAGTATGCTGGTAATTCTTTCAGTTATTTGATCAGTATATTAACTTAAATATGAGAATAAGCCATAAAGAACATTTCTCCAGTTACTACCCTATGTGACCTATAAAGACTATTTAACTTATATAAAGAGTTAATCATGCTAACCTCCCCCCGCTCCTTCTGACTCCTTGACAATATTTTTAGACGACCACAGGAAAAGATAAACACTCTCCTAATAGGTCAAATCAGATCACAATGTTATGGAACATTGCATTCCATTACAAGTTGATGATGCCATATCAAAATTGGCCCCCAGTGATGTAACACTTAGAATATGTTTCGTTTGGATATTCTTTTCATAGAACTAGCCATTTGATTAAATTTTTTATGTCAGGGAGCATAATGGTACTTCTTTCAAGAGTCTATAAATCTTATTTCGTTTTATGAGCAAGTTATCATAACTTTTCACAAGACTTTATCGACAAAAAATCATAACTAATAATAAGTTTGACTATGCTAATAGAGGCTTTCTGATGCATAAAGGTCAGGCAAATCTCAACAGAAGCAGAAAAAAAACACTAGTGATTTATTCCAATCTACCTAAGTCTTGGAGGCAGAGTTACCTGGTACATGTACTGATGGGAGGCAGCAGTTACCCGATGGAATAGTCGAGGTGCGCGCAAGCTGGCCCAAATACTATCATCATAAAATTTAAAAAAATAAAAAAAGTACAACCCTGAGCTAAGAAAATCAAATTATATGCAAGCAGGGAATTCCAGAAAGCAATAGATGATGCGGAGGAAGATCCCCTGAATAACATCCTTAAATGGGTCAAGATATTTTTCTAAGCTGGAATTAGCATTTCTTTCTCCTTTTTTCCTTTTTCCTATTGATCAGCTTTACAAGCTCGTTAGATGGTTGCTTAAAGGGATGCTCAGTACCTGCTTCTTTTAGAGGAATTATGTGCATCTCATGTCATGATTGAAGATGCTGTATGATATGCAGGATAAATCCAGCACACGGACAGCCTAATAGCAGAGTTAAAGGACATCTCTAAGGGACTGATGATGATCCAAAAAAGACAAATCTCAACTTGACTGAGGTATAAAACTATTCTCATCAGACATAGCAGAGTAGGGCAATAGAGCACGTAAAGACGATTAAACATAAACAATTAGCCACAAAGGTCAACCAGGACAATCCTCTAGGCAGGACTTGGCTACAACGACTCACCAGAAAACAGTCACTGTAACAGTAGGGCTACTTTATACTCCATCATATTCCACTCAATGAAAGAAAAACAAAGAAATAAAAAAGGAAAACCTGCAATCTGAGAAATTTTCTTTTTTCCTATAAAGGAGTACGTGACACAACCATTCTGTCAACCTGCAAACCAACCAATATTGTCTGTGTCCATCTTTTCATTGTGTTACCCTGCTGCTATCCGTTCCATTTTTTTCGTGGTTCATTTTCGTTGGCTTTCAATCTATAAATGTGTAGCTCAAAAATAAGGCATTCTCTTGTACAACTTCATTATACTTGAATTAATTATTCAACAGCAGATTGATGTTCTCACATTTTCAGTCAGGTAAGCATATACTAGACTATCACCTTTAATTGTCATACATAATTAGAAGACAAACACTTATTTTGTTTTTGGTTAGTTGATTTTTGAAATAAATGGAATATATAAGATCCAATATGTAAAAAAAAATTCCACCTTTCGGCCAGAATTCACTAAACTGCTCTTCAAATCATTTAAGCTATAAGGTAGTAATATCGTGCCAGAATAAGAGAGCAAAAATAAGGAGGCAAGCAACTATACATATCCGTCTAATATAGCAAAACATTCTTCTTCGCCAACAAGTAAAGTCAAAGGTTTCAACTTGTGAAGACACTAATCTACAAAGATATGATTGGAAACAATTAGAAAAGAAGTGCACTTACAGAAGTGTATTTAAGAACCATTACTCATACATTCTAATTGGCCTGGGCTGCATCATCTGCAGGAACCAAATTCTCTAGCTCCTTATGCTTCAGATACTGATCCAAAATGGTAAGCCTAGCTGTCTCAAATGCGAAGTACCCTAGAGCTGAAAAGCAAGCACTATGAAGTACTCTAGGACCCATTCCCCGCGTAAAACCAACCCACCCTTCTTCTTTCAATATCTGTTTAACAATAGTCGAGATTCCATCGGAATGAACTTGAGTCATCAACCTAGTCTTCACCACATCCAAAGGAGTTGTTAGTGAAGCTGATATTCCACCAGCCAATGCCCCACAACAAACACTCTGAAATGGCTCCAACCGTTCCTTCTTCACGTTACTCAATACCGCAGCTTTCAAGTACTCAAATGATGAATAACTCAATACCCCAGCAGGCAAATTCCTCAACAATGTAGCACTATATCCAGCATACAACCCCAAGATTCCATCTTTTTCCAAGATTCTCATTAACACCTGCAAAGGGTAGCAAAATTAACCCATGAAAATACGACCCCCCAACCCGCCCAAGTTTGGGCTGGTCATTGACTCGCCCAATAATTAGCTCAGACCAATTTATTTGGCTGATATGTAGTCCATATTGCCTCATGAGAAACATTATAAAGACATTTTTTTTATTTGATTGTTTATTGTTATATATAAAAGCTTATAAAAGAACAAACAAACAAATTAAAATGCAGTAAAAATTGGGCGAGTTGGGTTATGATCACTTTTTAGCTCATTTCAACCCAACTCTAAGTAACTTCTCGGGCGGGTCAATGACCTGCCCAATTATTAACTCAGCTCATTTTAACCCGCCCAAATTCAGCACAACCCGCCAATTTGACACCCTTACCTGCCAAGACCTCCCTTTAGCTCCAGCCTGCATTCTCTGAGTAATCAATTCCTTTGGCACCATTATAGCAGATGAGACAATATTCCCCATTGCACCAGCTGTAGGTGGGATAAGCACAGAAGGGTATTGCGGGAATTTTGACAAAATCGACTTACCAAACTCACAAGTCCCGAAATACACGGCAGAAGAAGCAGTAGACCCAACAATTACAGCAGAAACACCACTGTAAAATCCAAGAATCCCTTTACTTTGAAATGTCTTAACAATAGCATCAATTGTTCCACTGTAAATTTCAGATGCCCCTTTAGTTTGAAGCTTAGTTTTAATAGTATCTAGTGGGTGAAGACATACATATGTAAATGCACCAGCAATGCCACCACCACCTGCACCAATAAGTGCTCTTTCGACAACAGATAGATTCCTGAATAAAATTTGAACTTTTGGGGAGTCTTTAGTTGTGTGTTTTAGGAAATTATTTGAAGTGGGGTTCTTGATTTGTGGTTCAATTGAAAGGGAAGTTGAGGAGAATTTGAAATTGGGACTGAAATGATGGGTTCTTGATTTGGTGTTATTGTTGTGGGTAGACAAAAGAAAAGTGTTGAGATTGTTGAAGTTAGATTGGAAGTCATTGGGATCTTGGAGAAGGAGGATAAGGGAGTTGTTGCCATTTCGAGTTCCCATTGTTTATTTTGTTACTGATTTTTGGCTTTGGCGCATAGTTTTGGATGTGCAATTGGAAGGGGAAAAACTGTTGATAGGTATCGCTAAAAAAGCATCAACTACCGAATAAATGTGACCTAAAATTAAAAGAAAGTATTGCTAAAATAAAGTATGGGATATAGAAACATATTTTAAAGTAAATATTGAAATTTTCTACTCTCCAATTGGTATTTTCTTCCTTAAAAATGCCATTCAACAAGAAAAGAATATCATACGATTTTCTAGTTTGATGCTTTTGGAAACTTCTTTCTCAGCCCTTAGGATTAAAATGTGCAAACAGAATCGCATTTGATTGTGAGCTGGCTCTTCTTGGGCTCTAATGTATCCTAAACCCAACTCATTATAGCCAACATTACGTTAGTATGATATATTAGAGAAAATAATATGAGATAACTTCTGTAAATAGTTATAGTTTTAGACTTCTAATCAATAGTAGTTACTTTTTTTAATTATATTTCATAGCTATGTTATAGCTATTTCACGTGTTTTTACTATATTCAAATACACCGTCATTTATCTATTTTTGTGTGTAT